>CM067222.1:12250197-12327626 GCA_034190945.1 Octodonta nipae
AAGGGGGGGAATGGGTATTTTTTTATATTTTTGTTAATATCTTTTAAATAATTTATTTTAAAAATACAAAAAAAAATATATTTGTTTTCTTCATCATGAGCCCTTTCATTTGATATATAACATGGATGGGTTAGAAACAATTTTTGATTTTGTATGTTCCATTTAATTCTATAATTTGCCCCCCAAAATGAATATTAGGGTTTTTCCTTATTTTTCCAGTGAAGTTCAGGTGAGGGGCTATACCTCAATTTTTTTCACAATTTTCCAGCTTATGGTTTCGGAGATAGGGGGGATGGGTAAAATTTTTTATATATTTGTTAATATCTTTTAATTAATTATTTTAAAAATATGAAAAAAATATATTTGTTTTCGTCATAATGAGCCCTTTCGTTTGATATATAACATGATAGGTTAAAAACAATTTTATTTTTATATTTTCCATTTAATTTTAGAATTTGTCCCCCAAAATAAATATTAGCGGTTTCTTCTTATTTTTCCAGGAAAGTTCAGGTGAGGGGCTATACCTCCATTTTTTTTCAAAATTTATCAGCTTATGGTTTCGGGGATAAAAGGGGGGAATGGGTAATTTTTTTTTATATTTTTCTTAATATCTTTTAATTAATTTATTTTAAAAATATAAAAAAATATATTTTTATCTTCGTCGTAATGAGCCCTTTCATTTGATATATAACATGATGGGTTAGAATTAATTTTAATTAATTAATTAATTTTATATTTTCCATTTAATTCTGTAATTTGCCCCCCAAAATTAAAAGTAGAGGTTTCTCCTAATTTTTCCAGTAAACTTCAGGTCAGAACCTATACCTTTAATTTTTTTCAAAACTTTACGTTTTATAGCTTCGGAGATAAGGGGGGGGGGACGGGTAATTTGTGGTATATTTTCGTTAATATCTTTTTAAATATTTTTTTAATATGAAAAAAATATATTTGTGGTCCTCAGAATGAGACCTTTCATTTGATATGTTACATGATGCGAGGCAGAAATCCGGAGTGATATTATAAGGGTATTCGTATATTGTATATACGGAACCCTAAAAAAATGTAGCTAAAGTTTTCGAACCAGTGAAAATTACAGTTAATAACTAAACTAATAGCTAATAACTAATTATTTTGCTTGGTAGATATTACACTCGTAACAGTAAGTAGTATTTAGAAGTACTGGTTTAGCTGAAATTGGTTTAGTTTTTTGTGTTTTTCTGGTTACTAGAGTTTCATCAGAATGGCAGAAATCAAAATTTTGCTAAGCAGGTACTCTCTTTCTGTAGATGATCTAATGTGTTTAGTGTCATTCTAGCCACAATAGAAAGTGATTTTTTCTAATATTTTAACTGTAATGTAATTCTTATAATGTAATTAATAGGATTTTTGACGATGACTAGCCTTCAATAAATTGTATATAAAATGACACTTTATTTCAGTTCAGTTACTTATTTTCATCACTACGTCTTTTTTCAATAAATGATTGCAAACTTGAAAATATAATAATCCTGTTTCTATGTATATTTTTTTCATTTATGTCTTTCAAAATTAAATGAATGCAATCCTTACACAAAAGTTCTGCCGCTAGTTTAGAAACAAATACCTACCATATTTATACAGGTATCTTAATAAGGCTAATAAATATTAATTTATGAGCAGTAATTATATTGAATTATAGAGGAATTAATCATAATTTATTATCTTGTGGTCAGCTAATTATTAAGTTATGCATAAGGGTATTATGGGATTATTACTTGATAATGATCTTAGAGAATAAATATTATACAAATTCTTATTTATGTATATGAATTGGACTAATTTCTTTTCTTTTAGTATTTTTTTCTTTCAGTCAGATCTGATATATGTATATATATATATATATATATATATATATATATATATATATATATATATATACATATATAAATTCAAAATTACTTCTTTGGAGAGATAGTTCAATATAAATAGTTTTTTGGGGTTTGGATCCAATAAAATTACAAACTTTAGAATCAAATATTTTTTGGTTAAGGAAAGTTTCGCTAGTTTGTTTTCTAGCTTCTTTAGCCTATCTACAAGTTATCAAACAAAGAACATAAATTAGAAAAAGTCACAATCCAAAATAATATATATATATATATATATATATATATATATATATATTGTTTATTTACTACTTTATAGTTTCTTTGACCATATGTTTCATATAAATTGACTAAAATTTTTCTTGGTTTGTCATTATTTAATTTTAAACGTTTTTTTGTCTTTTTTCAAACATGTCAAACTCAATAATAGACATTTATGGACAAATGACCAAAAACCAAGAAAAATTTTAGTCAATATATATATATATATATATATATATATATATATATATATATATATATATATAGAGTATTTCATCTCAAACGAGCCGACTTGAAAATTTTGGTTGTTTTCAAAAATATTGCAATAAGAAAAAACAGGCCAATTCAATGACCTTGTGATTTGATATAGAGAAATAGAGAAAATAGGTGTTGTCATATATCATTTGAAAGCCCTTTTTACGGACTATACCGTCATAATATATATTTTTTGCAATTCCTGTTGATGTAACAGAAAACCTAACGGACCTAGTAGTAAAAACGGATTATTAAATAAAACAGTTTTTACTGCATGGAAAAGTATTAAAAAAGAGTTCTTTTATAGTACGCTCTTAAACCATCCTGTTACACTGCCACACCCTGTAATAACACACAATACAAGAAAAACATTAAATGTAAACATTCATTCATTTTACATTATTTTTGCTAATATTTACAGCAAGTTTGTTTATCTGTTCTGACCTTTATTCGATCATTTGAAGCTTTGTACATTTATCTGTCAAGTTATTAATTTAACGATTTATTGAAAATTTAAAAGATAACTATGGTATACACATTGGAAGAACGTGTTGGGCTGGTAAGTCTTTATTACCAAAATCAAAATTATGCTCGATCTGCTGCTAGGGTTTTTAACCAAAACCATCCCGAACGTAACGTTCGTCTTAAATACGTATTGGAGTTGATTTTAAAATTTGTTGAGACGGGCTCAGTAATGAATAAAAAAAGAGGTCCCATTGGAATTGTAAATGATGAAGAGGTAGCTGTGGCTACAGTGGGCCTTGTTCAAGTTATATCTAACACTCAGACTGTCCAGCAAATCTCTGCAGCTTCCGATATTAACAAAACTAACGTTTTTAGAATTCTGCATAAGTACAAATTCCATCTGTACCAAGTTAAATTACTTCATGAATTGAATAAGGATTATTGGGATCGAAGGCAAGAGTTTTGCGAAATTATAGCCCAGCGTATTATCGAAAACCCGAATTTCTTGTACAATGTTTGCTTTTTGGATGAGTGCACTATTTCACTTCATGGGGAGGTTAACCGAAATAACTGTAGATTTTGGAGCGATACAAATCCTCATTTATTTCCAGAAGTTCATAGTCAACATCCGGTAAAAATAAACGTTTGAGCAGTGATTTTGGACCCCCGTTTATTCCTGGTAATTTAAATGGTGAAATTTATCACAATATATTGGAAAATTAAATTAATGCATTGATAATAGAAAAATTAGAAAATGAACCTCGACCACATGAAGAGGAATTGCATTTCCAACAAGATGGAGCTCCACCTCACTACGCCGCACCAGTTCGTCAATACCTCGATTTGGAATATCCTGGTCCCGGGAATGGAAGATGAGGTCCTATAGAATGGCGTGCCCGATCACCTGATCTGAACCCTTTAGATTTTTTTGTGGGGACATTTAAAATCCAAAATTTTTATGACTCAGCCTGAGAATTTGGACGAACTACGTCAACGGATTATAGCGGAGTGTCGCCAGATAACACCCACTATGCTGAACCATGTCAGAGACGCCTTTTAGTCAAAATTGTACTATTGTATGGAAGTCAATGGAAGACACTTCAAATTACAAATTCGCTTTAAAGGCATTGTATTGTAACAGAACACTGTTGATACTATTGATTGACAATTGGTATTAAACACTTCTTCTTCCTTTTCTTCCATTCATTCAACTTTTTCAATTAAGAAATTTGTATCAATTATATTTCTATTTATTTTAATGTTTGTTAACAAGATTAGGAGAAGATAAAGAAAAAAAATTAATTCAAATCTTAATTTCAAATATTTATACAATTCTAAATAACGCATCATTTCTGTCTATCACAGTATCATTTAATAGCTTGGTCCGTATTAAAAACACTTCTTGATCTTTTTAATTGACAGACAATTCTTGTCTATTCACATACTCACAAAGTATGAAAGTATTCCTATATTAATATTATTACCTCTAATTTTTTAAGTGATGTACCATCTATTCATGTTATAACCTCGATTATTGTAAGTAAATCTCTTATAATAATGTACATTGTATAATTTAATTATTTTTAGTGACTGACGAAGGATAGATATATATATACATATATATATATATATATATATATATATATATATATATATATATACCTTTTTCGTATATTTGAGTAAAGGATTATTTTATTCTGTTTTATATTGGATTGCTTTATATTTAAACTCAAGTTTTGTAAGTTTTTTATCATATTTTGTAAAAGATATAATAATTTAACCCAAACATTCTAGTATTGAACTGATGAAGAAGAGAAACTCTTCGAATGCTCTTCATTAAAGAACAAAGAGTTAACACATAGTTTTAATTCGCCCGCCTTCAGGCTGAATCCCGTTAAATAGTCAACCTATATATATCAGGTGCTTTCCGGGAATTCATATGTTGATAATTGATCCCTGTCGGTATAGATGTAAAAATGACGACGTTTCGGCAGAGTCACATCTGTCCTCTTCAGGTCACGGTTCTCATAAATCTCAAAGAGCCCAGTTTGGGTTTATTATAGCTCATGGGTTGATAATGCATACAAGGCAACAAAGCATCTTCAACTATTTTTTGTTGATTATTTTATGTTTTTCTACTAATAATTTTGTCCACCAGTTTGTGAATACTGCCCCGGAGTGTGAAGGAAAACCCTTAACAATAACCAGAAAAATATTTAAAGTATTTAAAAATTTTGTATTTTAGAAAGCAGCACTACAAAATGAATTTTAGTGTTGGAAAATATTTTAGCGTTCAAAATAACATTATTAATCTTAAATTAAATAACTTTTTGATGAATATTATTCAGGTACTTAATAATTAATTGAAATTATTGTATTAAATAGTAGACTGTGTTGCGTAGAGTTTAACAATTTTAGAACAAAAAAATGTAACTTAAACATTATAATAAGACAAACGGATGACAGATAATAAATGAATTTGACTCTAAATATCTATTAAGAAGACCAAAACGTTGTCAAAAATATTATTTTGAATGACATTGTGGTTTCAGGAACATTTTTGTAGGAATTAACGAACACAAGGGGTGGTCTTCGTCTCGGATTTTCGTCACGATATATGATAAAAACTGACGTCTGTCTCAACTTCTCAACCGTAGAGGTGACTGCGATGTGTCCAGCTGCTGGGGTGTCTGCAATTTCTGGACTGTGATTTATGAAAAAAGGCAACCCCACGACAAGTCAATTACACGTTCTGATCGTTAGGAAGCGACACTTCACGCCCTCGTAATTTTCTGAAAAATGATGGAATGCGATATTGGAGATTTTGCGGACCATCGATAATTCTTTTGGGATAAGAAATTTCGGGACTCTATATTGCGGAATGGTTAGATACCTATATTAGTAATTCATACTATTCAAACAATGTTGAAAAAGATAACATCAAATTACATAGAGTATAAATTTGTCTTTACTTTGGATAACTCTGAATATTGCCTTGAATAAGAAAGGCTGTTTTCGCGATCGTTTATACAGTGATGTCCGAAGAAAAGGATAAATTCACTATCTAAGTAATTATGAATGTAAATGAAATAAAATCCTGAGACTGGTCAAATACCTATGAAACCACACTTTTTGAATAAAATTATGCACCTCTCCCGTCACCCATCATCCCCCTAACCTATATATAAATAGGCAAAGACAAAGCTATTAGGTACCATTTTATCCTCCGTCTCTCAACCGATTTTCTTCATTTTTATTTTGTTAAGTAGCTACTGACGACCTTCAGTGCAGAATGCTAATATTAATTTATAATATTGGTTCATTCATTAAATTAATATGATAAAACTACATTTTTTACGTACATACTGTCAACGCCAAACAACTGACAATGCCGCCGCCGCCAGACGGTCTAAACTCAAAACATTGAGTACTTATATATGGAGGGAGCTATCGTTAGATGCTTTTATATTCTTAGAGCATGTACTTCTGGAAGTGGCATACAAGCGTTGTGAGTGTTTAGTGGTTTAATAGTCAATATAGTAGATCAGTATTGATTTTTCGGACGCGTTACAGTAACTTTCATATTAAATATTCTGTTTTTAATGTGAATTTAATTATCTGATTAATATATTATTATGACAACCTTCCCGAAGGTGTTGTGTAAAAAAATTGTCAGGCAGCGGACAATAGAGAATGTATTAAATATTTAAGTTCTCCTAGGGTTGTTGGTCCTCTTTTTTCTTTAATATTTCTGAACTTGGTTGAACCCGCAAATGACGAAAACTTTTAGGTTGCAAAGAACAATCTTCCAATTATTATATCGAATATTTTGCCAGGTGCGGTTCCAGCCAAAAATTTGGGGGGTCATTTTTTTTTTCATTTTTGATTACATTTTTTTTTATTGCAATAGATTTGTCAATATGAGTGAACAATTTTGGTCATTACATCTACTTCTCCGCTTTCTCCACAACTCTGTTTCTTATAAAAATATACTTTTTAGTATTTCATGAAATAGGGTCGAATTTCGACCACTGGGCGACCACTAGTCTATATAAATAGGCAAAGACGAAACGGTGCGATACCATTTTCTCCTCGGTCCCTCAACCGATGTACTTTATTTATTATTTGTTCAGTATCTACTGACGACCTTTAGTGCAGAATGTTAAAAATAATTTAGAATATTGGTTCATTCATTAAATAAAATAAAATGAAGAATTCATAATTTATATCCACATTGTCAATGCCAAAAAGTGCCACCAGACTGCTTGGAGAGAAAATCGTAAGACGGATTGACTCGAATGAGAAAAGCAAATTAAATAAAACGAAAAACTAAAAAATGTTGATCGGTTCTGAAAGTTTTTCTACATTTGCTATTGAGATCCCACCTACAAAAATTTATATTGTTATATGATAATGACCATTATTTGGGTCCTCGCAAATTTCAAACTATCATTTCTTTCTAAATATGGATTGTCAACTAAATTTAGAATTGTGTATTGTCTGGCAATTGATCAATGTGTTCGCGATATTATTTTATTATTTTAACTTTATACTTGTAATTTATATCGTTTCTAAGGCTAAGGCTAATAGTTTCATACAATTTAACTGAAATTACAAAACCCATGATATGAATATAAATAGTGAGATTTAAGATAAATGGTTAGATCTGACATCATTGCGCCATCGTCGTTGTACCGACTTCAGTTTGACATTGTTAGGCCTTAGGTTAAGGTACCTTTTAATTCAATGTAAAAAAATATCAATGTATTATTTTCAAAAATTGTCAAAAATTAAAGCAGGTGCATTGTATTTCTTTATATTTTTAATATAATACAGAAATTGTTATCGCTAACTTTACGTTTAAATTAATAACATTATACTGAATCTAAACATATCTTGCAGTTTAAGGTGAACTAATAAGTAAGTACCTACTTATGTATTGTAACTGTTCTTAGTGCATCTTCATAGTTACTTATAAGTAAGTTTCAAAATTGTGAAATATCTGAATAATCACAAAATATTTTAGAAAAAACAATATTTAAAAATATTATATTTAATATTAATTTAGTATTTGATATATTGTTAACAATTTATAATGTATTTGAAATTGTTTTTACTGATAATTATTAATACATGTTTAAATATATGTTTAAAAAACAGAAATTGTATTTCAGTAACTTTTAAGTAAATAATCTACTCGCAGATTTTATAGATATTTTATTTTACATTATAGAGTCCAATTCCTGCAAAATATTGCCTCTTAATACAAGTTTGATGATATTTACTTAAAATAAACATACAGTATGGAACAGCCAAATGGAATAAATTCGATAACGAATAAAGGAGGGCGAATTGGGAAAAAAGTTTGTACACGTCGATTTGTATTTATAAATGTTCATTTTTTTTTACAAAAAAAGTTATACAGGGTCATGTGACAGTGGCCAATACTCACTACTTCATTTCAAATGCAAGTTCCTGTATATTATTTATTTTTTTTTTGGTTCTTCAGAAAATTATAAACATAATTCATGTACAATGTCCTACACCTATCTTCAACTATTTCGAAAATATGTGTGTTTAGATTTATTACAAAAATTAACAGCTCAGGTGTGACTGATCTAATCGCAAGCGTGATTCCTCTTTTCTAGTCGAATCTAAGTTAAGGGGTTTAGTTTTGTATACCGTACTTTTAAAATATCCCCACAAAAAGTAGTCCATTGAAGTCAAATCAGGAGATCGTGCTGGCCATTCTATCGATCCGCGCCTCCCAATCCACCGATGTGGAAAAAATTGGTTCAGGTACTGCTGGGCATTGATTTCGTAAACTTGCGGAAACAATATTGAATTGGCATTAATTTGTAGGTTTACTGCATCAGGATATAAGTTTGTCAAAGTTGGCACGACATTATTTTGGAGCAGTTCTAAATTTATCTCCATTCAAGTAGCAATCGATGAAAAAGGGATATGGTTTCCAACAATTCGTGCCCAAACATTAATTTTTTCAGGATATTGCGTATGTTTCTCTGTCATTCAGTGAGAATTCTCATTAGACCAATAGTGGCAATTTTAACGATTAACATGACCGTGAAGTGTAAATGTGCTCTTATCAGAAACTAAACATCTTCTAATTGGATCACATTGTTATCTAACCTTACCATCATTTGTGCACAGAAATACATTCTCCTATCGGAATCATCTTCCATGAGTTCCTGAGTCGGCATCATTTTATAAGGATGCATTTTACTTTCCACTAATACTCGAAAAATTGATATGTTGCTAACGTTGAACAGTGGAGCTGCTTTTCGACCAGAATTATATGGGTTTTCGTGAAACTCAAGCTTAATATCTATTTTCGTATTATCACTTACATCATTGGCAGCTACTTTTTATCTGTCTTACATGGCCAAACTCGCGAAACTGGTTTTCTATTTTGCTAATTGTTCCTTGGGATACAGGAGGAAAATTTGGAAAATTTTCGTGAAATAAGCGAGAAACTTCCATTTGTGCCCGTGTGTTATCTCCATAACCCATCATTTGTAGAATGGTTATATTGTGCATTCCTGTTAAATGAACCATTTTTCTGATATTATTACGTACAGTTAACGAAATACGAAAATAGCACTGACACTTATCACCACTGTCATACAGGCAGACAATAAGATGCCAAGGCTATGAATTTTGACGAAAATAAACAAATCAGTAAAAAGGAACTCAGGAATGGTGTTTGCTTACTATCTCAATATCAAGAGCTAAATGGGAATTATGTATTGAGTGTAAAGTAGCGAATTTGTGAAATAAAATAATTTTCTTTTTTTAATGTTAGATATTGTAATAAATCTGAAAACAATTTATATTTCCGAAACAGTTGAATATAGGTGTAAGACATTATACATGAATTATGTCTAGAATCTAGAGAATACAAAAAATAAATAATATACAGGGGTTTAAATTTAAAATAAGAAAGTTAGTATTGGCCACTGTCACATGACACACCCTATATATTTTTTTTGTTGAAAAAAATGCGCATTTAAAAATACAAATCGACGTGTCCAAGCCTTTTTCCCAACACACCCTCCTTTATTCTTTATCGAATTTATTCCATTTGGCTGTTCCACACTGTATTGACATTTTAAAGACGTTTATTTTATTAGAAATCTATATATACTCGTAAATATGCAAGTGTAAAAGAGATCAGATGGCCATGAACTATTTCGTATAAATGTAAAAACACAGTTTTGCACCCTAACACCAAACCTTTATTTTTAACACTAAGTTGTCAGCAGCAAGGAGTAAACCAAACAGTTTTGTTTACATCTTGATGATGACAACTTAGAGTTGTTGAAACGGCTTGTTTAAAATAAATATTTGGTGTTTGGGGGCAAAACTATGTTTTTACATTTGTGACAAACCTAAGCTTCTTACAGCATTTCCATTATTTCGTATAAGTACACAAAAAAAGCGTAAAACATTAGAAAAAAATGTTGGAAATATGCAAATTCATATAGGAATATCTTTAAATTTCTGACCACTGGGCGACCGCTAGTTCATATAAAAGAATGAAACGGGAGCAAACAAACAATCTATGACGATGACCAGAAATTTCGATGAATTCAGCGAATTTTGAACAAATGTTGATTTGAAATAGAATTAGACAGATACTATAGATAATGCTCGTTATCGTAAAAACATCGAAATTGTTGACCATAATACCACTTAACCTGCATTATGATGATCTACACTCCATAATGAATAATAATTAAACGGTTTGTAACAGGGAGACTAAGGGGACCTGATCTCATTACCATGCCGATATCTTGTATAATCTCCTTGATGTAGTATCACCGATCTCTCGACAAACTAATTTAATGTTATGGTTCTCCGAACTGGTTCTATTAAATATTAAACAGATATTATTTTATAATGTTTTTCAGTGTTTATTTTCACTGGTCCGGCACTAACTTAACCGCTAACAGAACAGAAGTGGTACAACGATTGTAAAATATGCCCCCTTTTACTTCTTTATGACTTATTTCAATTCCAATGGGTATGTAAGTCTCGGTTCGGACACCATTACCACAATATTTATATCGTGAATGCATACGTACGATCTTCCCACTTTATCGATGACGAGCATTTTTTAACATGCGAATCTGTAACTGGTTTCGAAGATGATTGAGAACAAATGATGCAAACGAGAAAATCTGAAGACAGTAGAAGGTAGAGTATTCTTTATTTGGTCTACCTCTTCAATTTATAAATAGGGATATATTGTGGATGCTTTGGTGTTATACAAAAACAATTGAGAACATAAATATATTTTATCTACTACTCGCTATCCCAAGTGCTAAAACCTAAATGAAAACCTCCTCACTGAAACGTCGTGTACAGCCTCAAGTATGAGATTTCAAAATTTTAATAGCGGTTAGTTTTTCTTCTACATATTGGAAAACACCTCAATTTTGGAATAACATTTAATGTGATGATCATCAATCCTTTTTTACATTTAAGATAATTTGTCAGTAAATGTCAGAAAACTTTTGTGCAACAAAAATTTTGATTGTTTATAATTTGCCAGCACTTAACCTTCTGCTTTTTCTTCAGTTCTGCTGGTTTCTTTACTGCTTTATCTCTTTATATTATTGATTATTCCACTCTTCCTTTTCAATATCTAGTCGTTTATTCTTTCTGCCTTGCATGCTGTTCTGATTTCATTACTTCTTACACGATTTCTTAGTTTCATAGGATCTAACTTAGTCATCACTGTGGAGCATCTGAATTAATAGTGAGGATTGGTATGATTCCATTCCTGCTTCCATTGGTATGTGGAGTGATAATTGTTCATTGCAGCCTGCATGGGATCTTAGCTTCGGCTGTGTCATTATTTTCCTGTGTTTTCTAATGAGAGCATCTCTCATGTGGTGTTCAAGAGGCAAAATGTGAGAGAGTACAGCAAGCCACGTTGTAGAAACTTGTACCAGATATTTAAAGCGTGGTGTGATTTAATTGTACATCGACTAGCCTGGTGTGAGCACTATTCAGCCATATGGGAGAACAATATTCTGCAGTGGAAAAGACCAGGAATAAAGCTGGCCCGAAGAGTTGTCACAGAGGAGCCCAAAGGGGGCCAGTAAACTTTTGAACTACGTTGTTTCTGGTTTTGAATTTTTCTACTAATTGCTTGAGGTGCTGTTTGCAGGAAAAAGTGCTGTCCAGGATAACCACTAGACATTTTGGGTAATTGTTGTTTTTCATAGTATACCTTTAGCTCTTTCTTCACTTTTACTTCGTTCTTGTTTTTTGTTATCTGGAGTCTCTATTTGCGAAAAAAAGTTCCTAAATTATCCAGATCAGATGCCCGGGTAACCTCGACCCCTCCTTTAATTGTTTGTGGTTGTTTTGGTGGAAGGTGGTGATCTGAAAATAATCTCTTTAAGTAATTTATCCAGGAGTTTGTTTCTGTATGTTTTACTTTTGTTGCTTGTTAATATTTAATTTTTCGACTTTAATTAATCACAGTCAGCAATCTGATTTTTTCTGTAATGTTAAAACAAAAGCTTAAAACGCAATAGTAGCACTTGCATTTACAGAATTTGTAACTAGTATTACCAGACCAATGCTCAAAAATTGGCAAATTAACTACAAGTTGATAAGAATTTAGATTTTGGATGGGTTTTTAATACATTACATGTACGCCTGGATTCTGAAGTTAATTTTGGTTGTTACTTCATTGCTTTCTGTTAAGATCGTTCTCAGGTATTTAAATTTTTAGCAAATTTAACGTTGTAGGAATCTATTGCGAAGTTTTTTTCCAGTCTGTTATCGCATTAGAGGTTTCTATTGGTCTATTCTATTTCTTAGGCCCTGGACTATTCGCATTTAATTCGAGATCGTGGAAGATTAAATTTCTATCTACTGTGTTGTTTCCAATGATATTCACATCACCCGTAAACGTTTAAAGTATGTTGGGATTATTGCTCTAATATCTAATTGAAGGTGAATAGATTCTCGCCTTCTTGCTGAAATATTCCAGAGACATTGAAAAGCAACGAGCATCACCTCCTTGTTGAGACCATGATGAAATATTCTAAAATTTTTACTGTGATCTTTAAATAAATTTGGTTGCTGTAATTTAACTCTCTCTTATATGCCAATTAAAAATTCAGAAATAATGGGTATAGATCTCCATTAAATTTTCAACATTTTCCATTGAGTATTTGATGAGTATTTGGACTATTTTCATCTTCTTTAAAACCATATTAAGCCGTATAATTTTCTCTGTATAAGGTTCAAGTTTATAGAAAACTAAACAAATAATGTAGTATATATTTTACAAATAAAGAGTTACAAATGAAACATCGACAATTGATTTCTGATAAAACCTAAATAATTTATAATTAAAAGAGAACGGACTATAACTGACTTAAAATAAAAACAGTTTAGAAACCGTGTGCAACCGAGCACTATTTTCACACATATCTTTTTTTATCTGATTTAATTAAGGTTTTATCTCTCTCACTCTCTTTCTTTTTCTCCCTCTCTCTTTCTCCCTCTCTAATTTTTATTCTTTGTCTATATTTTCCAAATAATTTTTAACTTTTTTATTTGTTTTTTATTTGGACCACTTTATATAAATGTAACTAATACACTCTATATTGCATCCACACTCTATATGCTTCTGTGTACTGCTCAACACAATATTACAACGGTCCTGATATCGTTAAAAGCACCCTGTATAAGTACAAATTCTCTCCACACTATTGACTCTTTCTATTTTCTATTGTTTAACTTATCCCTGCATACCAATGATTTTACTTCGCCCCATATGTCTAGTATTCCATTTATGCAACTGCTCATGGTCGACCCTATTTAACAAAATTCACAATCTTGAACCACATTTTATGACTTTAAATTTACTCCACCATTTATTTCAATCACCCGGTATATGAAGCTGCTTCTATAATTTTTTTTATCCTGTATCTATAATTATATCCCGTCCTACGTCCTATAATTCAAATATCCTAACTGCTTATGCTTATATAAGAAATTTTTGATATACCCTCAGTAACAATAATTTTACCCCACCCTTACTTCAAACACCTTGTCTAAGCAACTAGTTTTGTTCTAAACTATATAACTTTTTTAACCGTAATTATACTCCACCTTATATTTCAACCATCCTGTATACTCAACTGCTTCTGACATTTTTTATAGCCTTTTTTGTAACTGTAATTATTCTCCGTTCTATAACGCAAATATCCACTCTGTATAAATATAGTTTTGCTCTACTCCTATTTCAACCACCTTGTGTACGCAACTACATATGGGCTACCCAATACAATATTTTTAGAACCACCCTGTATAACTAATTCAATTCCAACTTATGTTTCAACCATCCTATGTATACAACTGCTTATGTACCATCTAATATCAAGTAGAAAGATTGAACTCGATATTCTACTTCTTAAGTGGTCTATGTGAACATTCCAGGATAAGCTGTTATCTAAATAAATACCTAGTAATTTTACGCTAGCTGTAGCAGTATTAGAAGTGGTTGAAAACATAAGACTTTTGTGTTTTTTCCTTGTTAAGCATGAGTTTATTAGTACTGAACCATTTTTCAGATTGTGCTTCTATATCGTCCACAAAACTCGTATCGTCTGCAAATATAACAGATTTATTGGGACGAATAAAATTAGGCAAATCATTGATGTAAATAATGAACAGTATGGGTCCAAGGAAGGAACCTTGAGGAACACCGTGTTCTATAGATCTAAATTCAGACGTAGAATCATTATAAGTGACGGCTTGAAAGCGATTTGTCAAGTAAGTTTTAAATATGGATAATGAAGATCCTCTAACTCCTTAGTAAATAAGTTTAGTTAGTAAAATGTCATGCGAGACACAATCAAAGGCTTTGGAAAGATCACACAACTTAATCGCTATATGGGTACCATTCTCAAGGTCCTCAACCACTCCACTCACAACACTCAAAACTGCTTGTGTTGTTGAACGATTTTTCCTAAATCCATACTGGTAATTATCTAGAAAGTTATTTTCCTCAAAATAAGAAACTAAACGATGCTTGATTAATGTTTCTATTATTTTGCTGAAAGTAGATGTAATTGATTTTGGCCGGTAGTTATCTACCAAAGCAGTGTCACCTTTCTTATGTAAAGGAATCACTTTTGAAAATTTAAACGAGTCCGGAAAACCCCCAGTGATAAAGATAGAGTTTATCAAGTTGGTCAATGGTCTTAACATGATATGAAACGTCTCCTTAATAATGATATTACTGATTTCATTCGAATCCAGACAACCAGACTTTTTTAAACCACGGATTGTGTTTGCAACTTCTTCGTTCGTGACTGGTGTTAAGTAAAAAGAGTGACTAGGACAAGGAAAATTTCTAAAATACAATAAATCTTGATCTGATTTCAGTAACAACCCAGGAACTTCCAATGCACTTGATTATTTTATTTATTTATACCAATATAAGAACATGTAGACTACGTAATTTGTTACAGGTGGTTAACATGATCTGTTATATTATATTTATCCAAGTATACTGTTTACAAAAATACCTGGCTTAGAATTTTAAAAATATAAAATTACCTTTGAAAATCATAAACAAAACTTCAGTATCCTGTTTTTGCGCAGCAAAACCACATCTGGTAAAACTTTGTATACATTTATTAAAATTCATTTAGTGTCAATATACAAGTTTTCTCACATTCGTATGCAACTAATAAAGTTAGCGATCTAACGATTCTCGGGCATTTTCATAACGTAAGAAGTGTCTGGAAGGACATCCTAAACAGCGAAAGTATTAATATATTGGACAGTAATTGATCGTAAGGGGAGATGATGGCAACTCATATTTCGTTGTAGTCTTTATAATGCGAATGCAAATATGGATCGGGGAACACGTAAAGATGGATAATCCGAAGAACATCGCCTTTAGCTGACCAATAAAGTATACCTAATTAGCACTAAAATAAATTAAAAGCTTATTGCAGAAAACACATTGTATTTCAGCAATTAAACAGCTGTTGGTGTAATTAGCGAAGCTTTGCTACATATATTAGTTGGTTTGTCATTAAAGCTAATTTACTGGCCAAGATTTATTACAAATACTTGAATCTGGTTTAGTCGCCTACGATTAAATTCTTGTCTATCTTACAGTTAGTTATACATGTTTGTAAAACTAGGTAGTTTTCTATTAAATTCTATTAATCTAGTCTACGAGAGCCGTTTTGGTGAAATGCTGATAGAGTTCACCGAAAATTATAATTTTGGTGTCATTCAATTCGGATTGACGTCTAGAAACTTTTTGAAAAAGTTGAAATGGCGCCGATAAAATTGCAAAAACGATAAAAGATTTTTGAAATTGGAAAAATGATCTGAAAAGAATGGCTTTAAAATATGTATTGAAAATGTAAATTGCAAGCTAAAAGCTTGATTTACATTTTCAATACATATTTTAAGGCCATTGACAACAAAGTAAAAATCGACTTTCTTCTTTTTCTTTCAATATTCAGTTTTTTATTTCGATTGTGGTGTTATTTCCTAAGAAAACATAAAAATAATCGAGAATATGCCATAAATAACATGTAAAAGACAGAGACAAAAGACAAATATAATAAAATCTTGAATGACTACATATTAGAGCCACACTGAAAATAACCAGCAAGAGATAGATATGCAAATATGAAATGGATCTGTATTTATTATATGAAACATGGAGTGTATCCTACGTAACAACTTTTTCTAGTTTGTGAACCACCCTACGTAACAATAAATTAACCAATCCCGAATATATTGCACCTAAACTGCAAGTGCTTATGGGCCACCCTATATATATATATATATACAGGGTGTAAATAGTTTGAGTGCATATATTTTAGGTGGAGGTAGTATACACCAAATTAAACAAAAAACTCTTATACCACTATGGTCAGTAGGCCTTAATAACCAAGAAAATCCCTAAAACATATTAAGTAAATTATTGTCAATCCGGCAACGTCGCTCGCGTTCGAAGCAGATTCACTCTTAGCGCGAATAATAAAGGAATGACTACGCCGACAAAAAAAGTAAACACCTGTGTTTTTGTATTGACTGATGATATTGACCTTAGACTGAAATAAAAATATATGAAATATTTTGTTGAAAATATTTACGTTTTTAATACAAGGTATTGCAATTAGAATTTGTATTTGGCGGTTTCTTTTATGCAATTATACAAAGTTGGGTAAATATGATATGCAACTCAAGAGATCTGTATATGTAGTTTTTTACCAGTTAAATTATTCGAAGAGTCATTATTACTGATTTAATTAATATTATTTATATTAGACAAGTAAATATGTAATCCTACTTACCGAAATTATTATAATGATAGAAATGAGTTGAAACAACGGATTATTCACAGCAAAGGTTCAAAATGCCCACCATTACTATCGACACAAGCACGACACCGTTTAATCCAATTTTCACGTATGCGAGAAAAAATCCTGGAATATTTCGGATTTCAGCGTCAAAAATGCGTTGTCTAAGGTCATTCTCGTCAATAATTGGAGTCGTGTAAACCTTACTTTTCTTGTGTCCCCATAAGTAGAAATCTAAAGGATTGAGATCAGGAGATCTTGCTGGCCAGCGTATATGTCCGTTCGACCAATCCAACGACGGGGAACTGTTCTATTTAACAAGTCGACAACTAGATGACTTGCGTGGGCAGGTGCTCCGTCATGTAAATACCACATATTGGAACGTGTTTGTAGGTTCACTTCATCTAACAAATCTGGTAGCGTGTTGTTCAAAAAATAAAGGTGATTCTTACCTGTCAAACGTGCAGGCAGTATAAATGGCCCAACCAAGTATTCACCAACTATTCCAGCCCACACATTAACTGAGAATTGGTGTTGAAATACTGACTGGCGTATTTCGTGCGGACTTACCTCAGACCACGAATGCGTATTATGAAAATTTATTATACCATTCCTATTAAAACTTGCTTCATCTGTTGTTAAAATATTGTTCACAAAATTAGGAAATTGTCGATGTTTTCTGAGGAACCAACGACAGAAATTGAGTCTTGGTTAAAAATCATCAATTGAAAGCCCTTGAACCCGCTGCATGTGATATGGATAGAGCAATTGTTCCCGTAATGTTCTATGAACAACAGTATGAGAAATTTGCAGCTCACTTCCAATACTCCGTGTGCTACGATATGGGTTGATGTCGATAAGGTCTAGTCTAAGATACGACTATGTTGCTGTGGTCCGCGATTGTTTATTTGTGGCTGTTTGGAAACCTTTCCCTGTATAACATTCTTGCTATTCTGCAATTACGTCTGCTTTCCCCATAAATTAAGAGCATGTCATGTCTTTTCCTAATTGTATAATCGGCCATTATTTATCACAAATAAATACTGTCGCACTATTCTTAATTTTCGAACTTACACACTAATCACAACCGTTTTTATTTATTTAAAAAATATATTAAATAGAAAGCAAACCACGAAGTCTACATCAAATAGATATCATTCAAATCACTTTACCGTTTATCTATTTTTATTTACAAGAATCGAAATCGCAAAAAACAATCGTAACTCTCAGTCGTCGTTAAAGTAAAAAATGTAGTAAATAAGTTGGTCTGTATGCCACGTTGCCATATCTATTCGGAGAAACTTACACTAAATTATAAAAGCATATTTCGAGTTTAAATAATCAATTTTCGTTTTTAATGTGGCTATTAAAGATGTATAAGCTATTGAGTATTTACATATTTAGATTTACCGACATTTTGAAATCGAAATTATTGTATTATTCACTGTAGCAAGGGCTACATAAAATCTAACTTTATGTGTTCTTTTTGGCAAAACTATAGTTTATTTTAGAAAATGTTATAAAGCTTTTTGATTTGTTTTTGCCTGAAGTATTGTTCTTCAAAATTTTTGCACTCAAACCGTTTACACCCTGTATATATATCAGTTTTATTCGAAATTTTCCTTAACCTCTTTGTATAACTGTAGCTCTACGCTTTAGTGCAACCATCCTGTTTAAGCTATTGTTTATTTGTCACTACATATAACATTTTTTTAAACACCTAACGATAACTTTAGTCCACCCTATATATCAGTTATGCAACTGCTTATGGTCTACGCTATATAACAATTGTTTCTGAAAATTGTTGAGCCACATATATTCTAACCACCCTTTATATGCAACTTTTTCTCACATTGTGTTAAACACACTGTATAGCTATAATTTTGCTTCGTCCCATATTTTAGGTATTCCGCACAGTATGATGCAACTGTTCATGATCTATCCTATATAATTTTTTAACATTGTCTGATACACACTGTAAAACTATAATTCTACTCCGCCCTCGATTTCAACCACCTTGTATATACAACTACCAATTACTTTTGTACCACTCTGTATAACTATAAATTCACCAATCCCCAACATAATTCTCCAAAACTGCAAGTCCTTATTATCTTATACATCACTGCTTTTTGACTACGCAATATAATCATTTTTCTGATATCTTTTAAAAACCCCTGGAAAGTATAATTTGTCTGCACCTTTTATTTCCAACCTCCCTTATATGCAACTTGTTGTTGCATTAATCAAACTGTATAACTATAATTTTACTTGGGGCTATAATTTAGATATTGCATATATGCAACAGCTCATGTGCTATCTATCCTACAATATTTTTCGAACTTTTTTAACTATAACTCTACTTCTTCCTCTATTTCAAATACTTTGTATTTGGAACTACTTATCGGCCACCCCGTATAACATTTTTTGGTCCATAATCTTTATAATATATAAAATAAATCCATCAATTCTCAATATATTTCTCCAAAATTGCAACTGCTTATGGGGCACCGTATATAACAATATTGTTTAAACATTTTTTCTATCGCCTTCTGTGTCCAACTCTACTTCAACTTGTATTACAACCATCCTGTATATGCTGCTGCTTATACATGTTTACACCCAATATACCGTTTTTTAAATATTTTACTATATTTCTAGTCCAATCTATATTTCAACTATCCGATCTGTGTAACTGATTATGAGCTGTGCTATTTCACAATTTTTCCGCAGATCTTTTGAACTAACTTTCATTTCAAACTTTTTCTAAGTTTCTTTGAATCACACTCTGTAACTATAACTTTATTTCGCCCCATATTTCAGGTACTCAATACTACCCTATAAAACAAAATTTTACCAATATTTTTCCACTCTGTATAATTATAATTATTATCTACCCTATAGTATAACGTTGTATATATAACTACTTATACCCAATATAACATTTTGTACCACCTTTTATTGTTAGTATTCTACTCCACCCTATATTTTAACCGTCCTGTATATGATACAGTTTGTAGATCATAACATTTCTATGTAATATTTTGCAAAACCCACCTGTAGAACTATAATTATTCCTATATAAGCAACTACTTGTGGATATTAAACATTTTTTAACTACCCTATAAACCATAATTCCTCTCCATCTTATATTTCAACAACACTTTATAAACAATTGCTTCCAACAGTTTTTCAACCCGTTTCATACCTATAACTCAAAAAGATAATTCAAATATCTTAACTGCTTAAATATAACATTTTTTCTAAATCTTTTTCTCCACCATGTATTAATATAATTCTTTCCACCCTTATTTCAATCACATTTTATATACATTTATTTAGGAGTCAAAGATTTTAACATTTTGTAATCCACCCTGTATAAATATTCACCCATTTTCAACTGCCTGGTATATGCAATTATTTATGGCCCACTCACTTCAACTCTTTTCAAGCACTCCGTATAACTAATTGCACTCCCCTCTTATTTGAACCACATTGTATATATGCAGCTGCTTAAGGTCCTCATAATATCACTTGTTTTAAATATTTTTTAAATCCATGTTAATCTACTCCATTGTAAGTTTCCAATATGTAAAACACCCAGTAAAATGTATCTAATATTTGGTGGTGGCGCTGGAACCAACAGAGTAATTGTGAACAAACCAACATGATTTTTTCACTATATCTACCGTTTCTGTCAATGTAAGGAGATAAAATGTATACCAGATTTTAAGTCAAACTATAGGCTTTGCAACAAAAAAAGATTCAGCAAAATCATTTGAGTAGTTCGTATGTGATGCCCGAACAAACAAACAAACAAACAAACAAACAAACAGACAAACTTACAATATATACTTATAATAGTATAGATATAGATAAAATAGGGAGGATGAAATTATATTATGTATATTGCGTACTAACTAAAGCTAGCTTCTAAGATTACTAACAGGAACAGGAAGTAGAACATTATAAGATTGGCTGATCTAAGCCTCATTTTAGATTATTCCACATAACCTCAATATAATTAAATTTGGTTTGTTGGTTATGGTTAATTCATATTCACATGTCTTCCTGCTGGAGGCAGGAATGGCTATTGATACTATATAACTGGAACTAGTGATGTGGATGTTCTGTCCTAGTCGATTTATTTTTTTTATAACTGGTACATTTCGGATGTTGAAGAGGGTCACTAAGGCCTTTAAGAGATGTAAGTATCTGACAATGTTGTTTCCTGGGTTTAGATACGTCTTTTACTTGGTGTTTTCTAAGCAGCTTCTCAATGAAATCCGTGGTGTTCTTTATGCTTGGTGAAAAATTGGGCAGCCTCCAATTGTTATAGTGCTGTCAAGTTTCATTCTTTTAAGGCCGCACCGCCTCTTAAAGAATGGGTCCAACCTGCTATTAAAAGGACGCTACTATACCAAGCCACAGAATTCGTTCAAAAACAACTGTACAGGATGTAAATGAATAAGTGAAAAAGATTTCAAGATGGGCTTCCTCGAGTCACTTTATGACGAAAAGTTCCTATGGACATATGTCCGCAAACGCTTCGTTACCGATGTACAAGGTGTTGACATCTTCAGAATTTTTCAGTTTTTTCTTCCGACTGCTAAATTTTTCGTTTCAATATTTAGTTTAATTTTCGAGCATTGGTGCTTCTAAGAAGTCTTCATAATAAGATAACAAAAACGGTCATGATAATCTACAGGGTGGTACTTTTTCTGGACTCACGTATTCACGTCCCTGGCAATTGACAAAAATTGTAGATAAATTTCTTATGAATTTTATTTTATGCGTTATTTTTGTATCTGTCACTTTTTGTGTAAAAAAATTATTAAATTTATGTGTACTGTAAAAATAAACAATCCTTCTGTGATGCTATTATTGCTTCAAAATTATTAAAAAACTAGTTTACCTCACTTCGAAAACGAGATCAAATTAAGTGCACAAAATGGCCACCTTTAGCCATTAATCGTCCACACATAAATCTTCGTGTTCGAGTTAAAAGCCCAGAAGAATCTTGAATAACTCTACAAGAAGCAAAAATGCCGTTTCTTTAGTCTTTTATGTCTTGAACAGGATTTCCACTATAAACCAACGTTTTAAATGACCCCAAGTTGAAAAGTGGATCGGCTTTAAATCAGGTGAATGAGCTGGCCAAAATTAAGGTGCTCTCATACTAAAATGGTCAGGATCGCCATGGGGCATAAACTACAGTTCTCTGATATTTAAAGGAATCGGATCAAGTAGACCTGGCAGCTCTTCGCTTAGAAACTGAGTGTATGTATCTCCATTTAATGTGGGTCGGAAAGAATGTGGGCCAATTAGGTGATCTACAATAGTTCCAATCCACACATTTAAAGAAAATCGTTTCTGGTGGTGAGCTTCAACTCCGCCCAGTTGTGGTTGAGGTGGTTACCTGTTTCTCTTAGTCCTTGAGGAAGCCGTCTAAACAAAGTGTGATGAGCGGCTACACGTTGAGGATACATTGCAGCATATCTTCTGGACGCTTCTAAGGAGGAGAGAGACCATAGACGAAATGCATGTCAGTCATAACTATCACTGTGTGTCAATAAAAATTAAGGAGAGGTACTGAAAAAATTAAAGTTTTCAACACATTGTACATCGGTAATGAAGCGTGTGCGGACATATATGTTCATAGGAACTTTTCGTTATAAAATGACTCGAGGAAGAACATCTTGATATCTCTCGCACTTGATTTACACTCTGTATATTGTCTTGCGTACAAAAGAATGACATTGTGAAGAAAATAAGGAAGACTAGTTACTCATATTGTAGAGATTTCTTACTTGCAGAATATCTGTGAAGAAAACTTTTTGTAAGAACACCAGAATTTAGGTCAATTTTTACTACACTTTGACCATTAGAACTATTTAACCGACTTCCAAAAAGGAGGAGGTTATCAACTCTTCGTGTATTTTTTTTGTGTGTATTTTGGCTGATTCCTACTGCTGTGGTGAACCGTTTTGAATGAATATAGTCTTGTTTAATATAGTATATATCCGGATTGGTGAAACTTCAAATTTTGGAAAAGATTTCTATAGATAAAGTGATAAAAATTATGGATGTGTATAGTGTTTGAACGTGTAATCTATTCAGGAAGATACCTAGGTGGTCTCATATACTTTTCTGCGACCTGCAACTTGCAGTTTTGCAGAAAATCGCGAAAATTCCAATATTCTTATCAAAAATTTCATCGAATTGATGTAACGGACATTTTCTCATAAATATTTTAATTTCCGGCCTAATAGAAAATTCAGTGACAACAAATGTCAAGCCCTAAACTGCTATTTGGTGCAATTATACACAGGGTGTTTAGTTATAGCAAACAAAATCACAAAGGAAAATGATAGAAGGAGTTGCATACCTGTGATGATTGAAATATAGGTCGGAGTAGAATGATAGTTACAGAAGGCAGTTAAAAACGTTATGGTGGTCTATAGGCAGCCTATATACGGCTGAAAATAATTATAACAAAATACAACTCTAGCAAATAAATAACACATTCAATGTTGTTAGGTACCTACACAGAAAGTATAAAATGTAAACATTAATTCTGTACAAATTAATTACCTACCAATCTACTATATTTTTGAAGTCGGTGCCAAGCAACAATCAAGTTTGATGAAGTAGTAGACAAGTACGCAATGCAGGATTTTCGGTGTGCTTGGCACCGACTTCAAAAATATACTAGATTGGTAGGTATTAATTTCTATAGAATGTGCACGTTCTAATGTTTAGATATTTTACTTTCTGGGTAGGTAGCTATTAAGAACATTGAATGTTAGTCTGAAGCTGGTAGACAATGTAACTCATTCCTCGAAGTTTCCTTGGACTTCCATCGTCTTGAAGTGGTTGATCTCACAACGTTTCAATAGCTGTGTATCTGCTATCGCCATCAGGTGAATGATAGGAAATTCAGAGTATGGGTCGTATTTATATTATACCCTTAACCGGTCATGCGTCGCCGGTCATGGTCATTGGCTCTTATTTGGTTCAATTAGCGTCGTACCTGGAGGTTGGTTGCCGGTGATGCGTAGCGACAGAGGCCGAAGAAGAGCTCTCCAGGGCTCGCTAATTATATTTTCGTTCGATATTATATATGCTGTCTCTATGAATTTTCTTTTGTACCAGTGCTGTTCCTTGTGAATTGCTCTAGCCTGGTCCCAGTTCGGTCCATGCGTGATTAGCTAGTCCAGACTTCGTTACCTCTGCCCTTTGAGTAGCTGTGCGGTGTCTTAATCCTGGTGTCCAGCGGTAGCTTAGTCTCTCCAATGTAAAGATTGCCACATTCACACGGTATGCTGTATATACAGTGATTTGGTATTGCTGGTGCGTCGGGCCTCGTTCTTGTTATCATCCTCCTCAAGGTGTCCTTGCTTTTGAAGATCATTCTGATTCCATAGCTGCGTGCAATTCTTCTAAGTTTCTCCGACAAGCCTTTAGTATACGGTAATAGTAGAGTTGCTACCGTGGTGTCCTCTTCCTGCCTAGGTGGTTTGTCCAGCTCTTCAAAAGCCTTGGTAATGATCGTTTCCGGATATTCATTAGCCAAAAGGTCTCCTCTAAGTTTCACTTGTTCTTCTTTGAGGGCTTCTGGTGTGCTGCAGATATTTTTAGCTCTATGGATTAGTGTTTTGATGATGCCAGTTTTCGTTGCTGATGGGTGGTTGGAATTGTAGTGAAGGTATAATCCTGTATGCGTAGCCTTCCTACGATTTTGTTAGGTACCTACACAGAAAGTATAAAATGTAAACATTAAAAGGTGCTCATTCTGTACAAATTAATTACCTATCAATCTACTATATTTTTGAAGTCGGTGCCAAGCAACAATCAAGTTTGATGAAGTAGTAGACAAGTACGCAATGCAGGATTTTCGGTGTGCTTGGCACCGATTTTCAAAAATATACTAGATTGGTAGGTAATTAATTTCTAAAGAATGTTTCGATTTTTTACTTTCTGGTTAGATACCTAACAACATTGAATGTGTTGTTTATTTGCTAGAGTTGCATTTTGTTATAATTATTTTCAGTTTTTTAGTTATAGGTGGATTTTTTTAAATGTTTTATTAATACATATCTGTTACAGAATTAAGTCAGAAGAGAAAACATAAACGGCCAGTTAAAATAAGATAGATCACGTTACATAATCTAAAAATATAAAGCAAAACACACGAAACAATCAAATTATTGAATACATCTTAAAACATTTACCAATAAATAATTCTTAAAACTCATGCCCAAGTTTAAGCTGCTCACAAAAAACTCATCAGCTCTTGAATAATGCATTATTTGCGTTTACCTTCTGCCATCTTTAACGAACGAACTGTGGCTGGTTAACAAGTCCGAGACTCCACCCAACACTACAGCATTAATTGAATTTAATTTCTCTTCGACAATTACTCGAACGCCATTTCCCCTGACTTATTACTCGGCGCGTTCGATAGTAGTATATTAACTTCTTGGCGTATAGTGGGTGGTGCTCCTCTGACAGTCTCGGACTTATTCAACCTTTATTGGTATTCAGTTTACAAGAGCGAAGTCGCTGATCATTCCGGGAAACTGTAGGTTCTGCGGTGAATGGATGACATCGACTGTACGTACAGAACGTCACAAATTATTGTTTAAATTGCCGTCATGCATATTAATCGCCAACGATGCGATCACTGACGAAGATAATTTGGGAAGTGAGAGAAAGTTACCACGTTCGTATTAAAATTAACAACGTGCATTGATCATTATTTAATTATATGAAATTTCCTGTCATAATCAACGTACAGGATGAGAAATACACTTTTAGGTCATTAATAAATTATTATTGGGTTTCGTTTCCCTCCAATTGTTTTAAATAAATACATAGCGTGATTGATCTATGTGGCAAAGGACAAGAGATCTTTATTAGCTTTTACCTAATATAAATTGTAATATAAGGCAAATGGTCTCAAAGCTGTTATTGGAGGGTTCTTGGGATCCCTAATCACGAATTAATTATCAGAATTGAACAATTCAATATGGCGACGTTTAAAAGTGAACAGCTGTCCAAAAATAGCAAAATTGACTATTTTTAGCCTTATAATATCACTCCGGATTTCTTCCTCTGTCACATCACAACAATTTTCTCCTAAACTACTGGACGGAACAGGTTGAAATTTAGTATCAACATATAGTTTGGTGACCCCATCAGAGGAGTACATGTCGTAAAAACACTTTGATTTTAGGGGTACTTCTGGGGGGAACAACTAAAAAAATCGACCTTCCCCCCCTGATTTCCGACACTACTGAAATATAGAACGTTGCCCGAATATTACAGAAAAAATAAGGAGAAACCATTATTATGAATTTTGGGGGGCAATTTATAGAATTAAATGAAAATTTAAAAATAAAAATTTTTTTAAACGCATCATATAATACATCAAATAAAAGGTTCCATTCCGAGGAAAACAAATATATTTTTTTCATATTTAAAAAAATTAGTTAAAAATATATTAACGAAAATATACCAAAATTTACCCATCCCCTTCTTATCTCCAAAAATATAAAACGTAAAGTTTTGAAAAAAATAGAGGTATAGGGTCTGACCTAAAGTTTACTGGAAAAATAAGGAGAAACCTCTACTTTTAATTTTGGGGGGCAAATTACAGAATTAAATGGAAAATATAAAATTTAAATTGTTTCTAACGCATCATGTTATATGTCAAATAAAAAAGCTGAATATGACGAAAACAAATATATTTTTTCATGTTTTTAAAATAAATCAATTAAAAGATTTTAACAAAATCATAAAAATTTTTACACATTTCCCCCCTTATCTCTGAAACCATAAGATGTAAAATTTTGAAAAAAAAATAGAGGTATAGCGCCTCACCTGAACTTTACTGGAAAATAAGGAGAAATGCCTAATATTCATTTTGGGGGGGGGGCAAATCATAGAACTAATTGAAAAATAAAAAATTATAGTTGTTTCTAACAGATCAAGTAATATATCAAACCAAAGAGCTCATTATGACGAACAAAAATTATATTTTTTAATATTTTTAAAATAAATTATTCAAAAATATTTAAAAATTTTGACCCGCCCTACCGCTTTATCTCCGAAACTATAAGCCGTAAGTTTCTGAAAAAAAATAGAGGTGCAGCCCCTCACATGAACTTAACTAAGACTAACTTAACTGAAAAATAAGAAGAAACCCCCTAATATTGATTTTGGGAGGCAAATGGCAGAATTAAGTGAAAAATAAAACATTAAACTTGTTTCTAACGGATCATGTAATTTATCAAATCATATGGCTCATTATGACGAAATATATTTTTAATTTTTTTTTTAAATAAATATTTTAAAAAATAACAAACATATTTACAAAAATTACCCATTCCCCCTTTATTCCCCAAACTATAAAACCTTTTTTTTGTATACCGGAAAAATAAGAAGAAATCCCTAATATAGCCAAATTATAGAATTTAACGGAACATAAAAAAATAGACATCATGCAATACATCAAATGAAAGGGCTCATTATGAGGAATAAAAATATATATTTTTCGTAGTTTTAAAATTAATTGTTTACAAGATATTAACATAAAGATATAAAAAATTCTCATTTCTCGCTTTATTTCCGAAACAATATTACCTAAAATTTTAAAAATAATTTGGGGTACTGGGGCTCACTTGAAATTTATAAGAAAAATTATTAGAAAACCCCATAGTAATTTTAGGGGACAAATTATACAATTAAATGGAAAATAAAAATTCAATTTTCAAACGCATCATGTAATATATCAGATAAAAGGGTCATTATGTGAATTTGTTTAAAAGATATTAACAAAAATATTAAACATTGACTTAATTCCCACTTTAGAAGCTACACTATTTAAATTTTGAAAAATATGTTTTATTTGTATTTTTAAATAATTTGAATAACAGATTTAATAATTTATAATTTAAAACTTGAACTATTTTGCCCTTTATCTTCCAATCAACAGAGCCTCAAAATTCAGAGAGTAGATTATAAAAGGCTTCCCTGAAAGTGTATTAGTAAAATAAAACTCTAAAGTTAATTTTTGGGGGCCAAATTAGAAAATTAAATACATATGTATTTTTATTAGAATCAAGCTAATCATGAAGCAGATAAAATAAAAAGTCTATGTGTGGAGAATGAAAGTGTATATTTTTTATAAATTTAAAACCCTTCTTTTATATAATATGAGGGAAAATATAAAAAAATAACTCATTCCTTGCTTGCCATTGTTGAAGGTAGTACGGAACCCTTAGTATGCGAGTCCAACTCGCACTTGACCAAATTATTTTAAATGATAATGATGATAAAAAGTTTTTAGGGTTGCTGATTACTAATCAATATTAGAATTAAAAAAATAAAATGATATTTTAAAGTACAGAAATAGAAGCATTACACTACATTTTTTCATTTTTATTTATACTAGTGGTCGCCCTGTAGTGGAAATTCTACCCTATGTCATCAAATTGTGAACATTACTGAGGTTCGTTTGTCAAAAGTACTTGTCAAACAGAAATAAAGTGGAAAAGAAACCGGAGAAAAAGACGTCAAATATCTCTTCTTGAGGAATACTATCCCAAGCTACCTCCTCTGTCTTAGAACCTCCGAAGTTCGTGGGGGGTAAATTTCCGAGCTTTCTACCCATCGATCGAGGGATCTGGGCGACCATGGCAGCAGATTCTCATTAATCTCTTCAAAAAAGTTTAAACCAACTCTCTTGAAATATGGGATATATTAGCCGATTAATGCTGCCTCCTCCGCCTCTAATAATTGGCTGCTTAACCCTCCGACTACATGGACTTCGAATACCTTTATTAGGGCTGTCCAACTTCGTGACTTCCCTCCCGAGACTTGCCCTTTAATGATGTTCAACAGAGACGTTGCAGAGGAGGATGTTCAATTGTCACATCCTTCAAAACTGCTATATAACTTCATGCCAGACATAATAACCTGGTTAACATCATTAAAAACGAAGCCATCAAGCAAGGATGGGTGGTTGAGGTTGAACCTAGAATGAGCGGCACTCTGAAAATTCCAGATCTTGTTTGTCAAAGGACTCAAAACAATTATTAGCGATGTCAATGGAGAAAGGTCAAAGAGCCCTTGCGACAGGCTATAATACCAAAAGGGAATACTATCAAGACCCGGATTTTCTCAAAACAGTTCAATTAACACGCAACTCTACTGATATATCAATCATCGGCGCTAGAGGCGTTTGGTGCGGGAACAATGATCATCTACTAGAAGCACTGAACATCAACTATATCAAAAGGCCCAACAGCGCCATTGTCGGTTCTCTATATTCATGTCTTAGAACCTCCATAATTGTTAGTTTTTAAACCTTGTTTTAAACTTCAACTTTTTTTTCTCGTTTTCCCTTTATTTCTCGCCACTATTGTTTTCCCATATTCATACTCTACTTCGGTGCTACAATTAAATAATCCCCCCGCCCATCTATATTTTTTCATATTATAAGACTACATCGGAATAACTTCTTAGTCCCCAATAGCCCATAATGGCAACAAGAATCTCGCTCGACATTATCTCGCGCGTTGGTCTAAAGTTAGTTGACAAGGAATGTAAATAGGCATGGTATTTGGTAATAATTTGTTTGTGCTTTAACCGTTCAAGTTATATTGTTCTTTTACAGTGTGGTTATAATCTTTTTATAAGTTTTGTTTAATTGTCTAAAGCAATTTTGGCTAATATTTTTGTTTTTTTTTAGGGTTTTTAATGATTATTTCTGTTCGACTTTAACTAGATCTCTTTTAACTATTTTATATACTATGACTATAGATTTAATTTTAAGGTAATTACTTAGTTAGGTGACCCTATGCCCCAGTTATACTGGGTGCTCTAATAATATGTAACCCTAACAGCCGGGGAAACAACTTGGCTGAAATGTCTTGTAAACTGGTATTTTATTACTGAATAAAGAGATTTAATAAGCGAGTACATACGGCTCCACTACTAAAGACTAAAGGTGACCTATTTCCATGTGCAATAGCACCCCATACCATTACGCCTACTGTCCGGTGTACATGTTATTCAACATAAAATTGAGGTTGACATCTTTCTCCTCGACGTCTCCTAACCCTTCTTCGGTCATCATGTCCAAGCAGAATCGAGATTCATCAGAGCAGACGACCTGCCATTCCACATTCTAATATTGTAGTTCTCTGCACGTCTGAACCACTGTAGTCGCCGTTGATGCTCAGCGGTCAGAAGTAGCACAAGATAGAGTCGATAATACTGCAGTTTAAAATAGCTTATAAGGCAGTAGACCGTTTGTACACTTACAATATGGCCTTGTTCTGATAACCACTCATCAGTCAAATTATCGAAAAGAGGTCTCTAAAGGCCATAAGACCTGTTGACACCATTGAGATTAGTTTATTATTTTGGATTTTATAAACATGCTAAGAAAAAAAAACGTAATTTTCTTGCTTCAATTGTTTATAACAAAGTAAAAAACTATAGTTGCGAATGGAAAACATAGCAAAATATCGCTAGGAATCTTTGGTAATGTGATGGCACAGTCGGTATCCTGATAGTATTTTTTACACATTATCAGTTAATTTTTGCTCTATTGATTGGTCTAAACTTGATTTGTGCCCCTTCGACATTCGGTGCCTACTCTTACCAGATTTTGGGCATTATCAAACCATGCTTGACAACATCTTCAAACAGTAGATGGATTTCTGTTCCTGCGGTTAGCGATTTCTCGGAATGAAAAATCTATCTTCCATAAACCAATAATTCGACCTGTTTCAAATTCACTTTTATTATTACTAAACATCGATTGTGGATCCCAGCAAACTGTTTGTTTTTTGGTAACCTTTAAAAAATGCAAAAATGACTACAATATTAATAAATGATAAAAAAAGTTTAGATGAAAAAACATGTACCAAACTTTACCAAAATTTAATCATTTACTACTGACAATCAGGGGCAGCTGTCCCTTAAGTGCATTCGTGCGCTGAACCGCCAAATTTAATAAGTTTTTAATAATGTTAAAAATCAACACAAAATGTTTAATAAACATCATTTCAATAACAAGGAATTTAGCAAAAAACAATTTAAGCTCTAATCCAAACTTGTATTAAGCCTTATATTCGCTTGAAAGAATATTTCACCGTGCACTTCGGCTAGCGCACGGTGAAACTGATATAGCTTCTATGAGATACGATATGACACGCTTAGCGCGTGAGATAGTTAATGCAAACTATATGGAGTAATGGGCTGAATTCTCGTACGCCGCACGGAGGCACCGAACTGTTCTGATATTGACCGGACGTATCCGAACGTTTCAATAATTCAAATTTTTGTTTACGTGATTTAATTAGTACTTGCTTTGTTTTTGTCCTTGCTTTGTTTTTGTCCTCGTAGTCTATGAAAGAGAATATTTAATATACCGAGTGTGTATGTGTTTACATAACTGTGAAAATGAGCATCAACTTTAACATTGACTATATTAAAAACAATAATAGATCGTTTCAAAACAAATTAGATATAAAAATTTGCTGGTCCACCTAAGCCATATCGCAATTGAAAACAAGAGTGCAAAATGAAAAATAAAGTATTTACAGCAAGTTTTAAAAGTGAAAGTTGTAATAAAAAAAAGGTTGAGTGGATGTGAACGCATCAATACATTATTTTGTTTTCCTTGCATTATTTATGGCGGACAATCCATTTGGACGGAAACTGGAGTGAAGGATTAAAACGTTTCTTAGAAATACGATGTCTCAGGACTGACCTAATGCTCTTTCTGTGCTTAGTATTGAAAAAATATATTCAATCAAAGCCAGACTTTAATAAAAAGGTCATTGAACATTTCGCTTTCGAAAAAAGTCACCGAATATTTTAATTAATAAAAAATAAATGCAGTATTAGCAAAGCTATGGTTTGTTTTGTTGCATCTTTGAATGAATCCCAATATTTGACCAGTAAAGTGCACCACCAGTTTCATAACCCACCAGCCGCCACTGCTTACAATAGCATCTATGTTTTAACAACACAATATTAAATTTAAACATCTTCTTCTGGGTGTTGCCATTTATTTGTCAGTTAGTACATATAAAAAAGATCATCATGTGTTGAAACAAGATTACGAAGTATCCTATACAGTATACAGTCATTATAATGCTCTATTTTTTTATGCCGGCAAACATTCTTAATGTGCCGAAATTTCATGATTTGATGGCATCTGTAACTTATTGGCACTAGGATCGATATCCTAAAATAACAACTCTCCAATAATAACAGCTCAAATATTATTTTCTCATAACTTTGATACGGTATTAAATTCTGTCCATATATATTTTGCGGTCCGTTAGCCCTAAGCCAGACTAGCATTTAATATCCTGCAAAATGTTATGAAAGGAGCTTGAGCTTGGATAATGAGAGCGTTCCAAAAGCTAATTAAAAAATAATATTTATTTTATAAACAAAATTTTTCATGCACAAATTCTTTTGTGATACACCCATATAGATTTAAATTGCGAACACATTTTTTTACCTTTGGTGACATAGATCCATCCATCATTGTTCACAAAATTTACGATTGCTCAGGTAAAAACCGGCTATTGTTGGATTTTTGAAGGGAGAAAATGCATTTGAAATCAATTGTTAACAAGTTAAATAGTGTTAATTTGTAGTCAATGCTAGAGAACAGAACTCATGTGAATATAGTTTAAAATAAAATGGTAATTATTGTCAATTAATTGTTAAATGTCCCAAAATCAACATTAAGCTGAAACCCAGGAATGGACCAGTTTATACATACGACTACCCAGGGAATTTTTTTTACAGATATATGAACTTTGAAGACGCGAGATGTAAGATCGACATCTAGGATTTTCGAGAGAATTAGCACACATAGGTTCCGAATCTGGAGCCGTTCCGTGTAATTGCTGTTCTCCCTTAACTCCTAGGATAAAATGTCACGATAAAATTTTCACTTCACCTGTCAGAAATATTGAATACTCTGTCCAAGGAGTTAAGGGAGAACAGCAAGTACACGGAACGGCTCCAGATTCGGAATCTCTGTGTGCTAATTCTCTCGAAAATCATAGATGACGATCTTACATCTCGCGTCTTCAAATTTAACGAAATCTATCAAATACATAAAGACGTATTCGAGAGGACATTCAATTGTGGGAAGCGCAACTGATGAAGGTTCCCTAACCATATATTATATATATTGTCTTGCGTACAAAGGAATGACACCTTGAAGAGAGTATATATGAAGTTTATTGAAAAAAGTCCAAAAACATACCATAGAATACATTTTTTATTATTATAATTACAATGTTGAAAATATGACTGTTGAAATGTTTTTATAGGTAACCTAATTAACTATTTTATAAGCTAGAACCCAAATTAAACCTCAATGTACGATGTTTCATCACATAAAACATATTTTTTTACATTTATTAACAAATTTGAAGAAATTTTTTAGATAAGTTTGACACCTCATCGTATAAAAAAAACCTAAAGTACTATGGCAAATTATTGCAAAAGTTGCCCCTACTAATAAAGTTTGCAAAATGGCATAATACTTCTTCCAAAATTCCCAAATAAAAGTTTTATTAGAGTCGTTCCAAAATTCTCGACAGATTTGAAATAAAACGAATGTGAAAGTTCAAATAAACTGTTACCAAAACTTTATTACTTACACAGGGCAAATGTTTAAACTGTTTGCCACCAGCATTAATCCATGGACGAAACCGTCTTAAAAATGACATTTTCACCAATTGGCATAAGGTCGCGAACAGATGTATTCGGCAGCATCCAAGATTCTTTAACGTAATTCACCAATTGTTGATATGGGAATTCTAGCAAAAAAAGTCCAATGGGTTTAAATCGGGAGACCGTAGTGGCCATAAAGTTGGACCAAGGCACTCAAGCCAATAATTTGCTTACTATTTGTTCAGGTATTCTCGCACAGAACAGGCATAATGAGCATGCCAACCGTCATTATGGTACCATATTGTACATAAAATGTTTAATGGCACATCTTCTAGCAGATTTGGCTGATGGTTTTGTAGAAAATCTAGATAAATTTAACTACTCAAATTCCCTAGCAATTCAGAATTTCCAATAAAACAGCTAGAAAACTAGCGAGATTTATCTGTATTTTTTACAATACTATCTGTCAAATCTGCTAGAAGATGTACCACTCAACATGTGGTACCAAAATGATGATTGTCCTGCTCTTAATACCCGGCCTGTGCGAGAATATCTGAACCGAGAGTATGGAAACCGTTAGATTGGGTCCTTGGTGCAAGTTTTCCCGGTTTAAATCTATTAGACTTTTTTACTGGGCTTACCTGAAAGATTAGATTTATTTTTACTTTCAAGAATCTTGGATGCGTCCAAACACATACGTTCACAACGTTTTGCACAATTGGTGAAAAGGTCGTTTTTAGGACTATTTCGTGCTTGAATTAATGCTGGTGGCAAACTTTTGACCAGTGTTCGTAATAAAGTTTTCATAACTGTGTATTTAAACTTTAACATTCGTTTTATTACAAATCCGTCGTGAAATTTAGAACGACTTTTGCAGCTGTTTCTTGCTCAGAAAAATACATAGATGATTTTTTTTTTGGGAAATTCTCAATTAAGTATTATACCATTTTGTTAAATTTTTTAGTAGTGTCAACTTTTTTAATAAGTAACAAGATGTATTTTTTTGAGATAAAACAACATACGTTGTGGTTTAATTTAACCTAACAGGAAACCTAACAAAATAGTTGACTTATGTTACCTATAAAAACGTTTAAAAAGTCATACATTCAAAATTGTAATTTTTAGTAATGGAAAATGTTGTCTATGGGATTCTTTTTGGACGTTTTTCAATAAAATGCGTATCTATATTTATATGTTCCCTGGGTACTCATAATCTGGTCCACTCCTATGTTTCGGCTTAACGTTGAATTTTGGGTCATGTTAGTCTTATACACGTGATCTTCAAGGTGTTTTTTTGTATAACAAAAACTGTATATTTAAACATCTAAAAGTTTGAATGTCTGAATTTAACCTCATAGTCCTTTGAATTACAATTATAAAAAAATAAGTTTAAAATTAAATTTTAACAGCTTTACAGTGATATAACTCCGCCCACAGAAAAATTTCTGAAAGCAGATAAGTTAAATAATTGAAAAATGTAGTAAGAACACTTGAGTGTTTATTGCAAAACTAGCTGACACGATAGAACGTCCAAGCGCCCCCCTGTCAACGGCCTTGCTTCTCAAGGATCGTTGTGGAGAATGTTTTTCTAGAACTTTTCTGAAGGAATTTGTAATATAAAGCTCGCCTGTATTTCACAATTGTCGTTCAGAAACTAATTAAACGAAATATAATGTTTTTGTATAGCACAAAAAATCCAAAGATCATATAGAATAGTCAAGCAGTTTTCAATTTGGGATAGCTTGAAAGGGATAGTTTCATATGCGGTAGAGCATTTAGCAAAATTACTACCGAAAAATTCAATTATTTCAGAGATTCCATTAAAGTCATAAGAAAAAACCTAGTAAAAAAATTCCTTAGATCTCTTATAAACACCATTCTAGTTAGAGATATACTTTTTTTATTTCAACTTCACTGATCCTATGAAAAATTTTCCTTAAATACCTACAATAAACTTGTCCATGAATTAACTTGATGATAAGAATTTAGAAGGTGTTGATGAGATTTTTTATCCTCACATCAGATTTATTTAAGCCTTTACATCCTGACATTTTGTTTTGTTTTAGAGAAAATAGCATATCATCCGCTGTTAACAACATCATTAAATGTCTTGAAGCTGAATCTGTTTAAATATAAATGTGTATTAGAAGAATAATATTATATGAAAATTTTAAAATTAACAAATACATTGCGCTCTATCTTCACACATACCATACCATTTAACTCACTCAGAATTTCAAAAATTGTCTGTGCAGGTTGTATGTGACTGGCCATACTTATTCCGGTGAAACTTCAAGACCTTAACTAGTAAGGAAAAAAGAGCACCAATACAACATTTCTAGAAGACATGTGGACAAATCAAATTTGGCCAATCATGTATTCAAAGAGGCAAATTTCGAGAAGAGAAAACTTAAAGAAGCCAGCTGTATGATGACAGACAACACGGAAATTAAAGCACCTTCAATCGACGTCATTTGGGCTGGAGAAATCTATTGCTAGAAAATCACAATGGTACCCTCAGTATCAAGTGATCGCCAAACGACATATTGTCATTGTCATATTTTTGACAAACAACAAAATCCACTTCAAACCGATTTTTTTTAGAAAAATTCAATGAGATAGAGAAGAATAAGTTTATAAAAGATTACATATTGATATAACCGACCCAACAATTGAAGGGGATATTTCTTATTTTTCTACAGTTAAGTAATTTGAAGAGCTGTGAAACTTTTGGTGTATCACAGACGTATAAACACAAAGTTTTGTACCCTAACACCAAACGTTTCTTTTTTCACTCTGCGCACGTTTCAACAGCGAAGCTGTTATCATCAAGGAGTAAACCAAAAGTATAAATTTAGTTCCTCTGACCTGGTAACTAGCCTTTACTTGGAAAACTGTAGAACCTTTGGTGTTTCACAGATGTATAAACACAAAGTCTTGTACCCTAACACCAAAACTTTCTTTTTTTCACTCTACTTACGTTTCAACAGCGAAGTTGTCATTATCAAGGAGTAAACCTAAAAGTATAAATTGAGTTCCTTTGACCTGGTAGCCGTCCTGGACTTGGAAAAGTGCGGAACCTTTGGTCTGTCACAGACGTATAAAGACAAAGTTTTGTATCCTAATACCAAACCTTTCTTTTTTCATTCTAATTGCGTTTCAACAGCGAAGCTGCCATTATCCATTATCAAGGAGTAAACCTAGAAGTATAAATTTAGTTCTTTTGACCTGGTAGCCATCCTGTATTTGGAAAAACGTGGAACCTTTACTGTGTCACAGACATAAAAGGAAAGTTTTGTACCCTAACACCAAACCTTTCTTTTTCACTCTACGCACGTTTCAACAGGAACGCTACCAGGTCAAAAGAACTAAATTTATACTTCTAGGTTTACTCCTTGATAATGGCAGCTTCGCTGTTGAAACGCAGAGTGAAAAAAGAAAGGTTTGGTATTAGGATACAAAACTTTGTGTTTATACGTCTGTGACAGACCAAAGGTTCCGCAATTTTCCAAGTCCAGGACGGCTACCAGGTCGAAGGAACTAAATTTATACTTTTAGGTTTACTCCTTGATAATGGCAGCTTCGCTGTTGAAACGTAAGTAGAGTAAAAAAAGAAAGGTTTGGTGTTAGGGTACAAGACTTTGTGTTTATACATCTGTGAAACACCAAAGGTTCCACAGTTTTCCAAGTAAAGGCTAGTTACCAGGTCAGTGGAACTAAATTTATACTTTTGGTTTACCCCTTGATGATAACAGCTTCGCTGTTGAAACGTGCGCAGAGTGAAAAAAGAAAGGTTTGGTGTTAGGGTACAAAACTTTGTGTTTATACGTCTGTGATACACCAAAAATTTCACAGCTCTTCAAATTACTTAACAGTAGAAAAATAAGAAATATCCCCTTCAATTGTTGGGTCGGTTATATCAATATGTAAGCTTATAAACTTATTCTTCTCTATCTAATTGAATTTATCTTATAGATACTTCTGTGTAAGTTAATATTACAGTTGTTAATAACTAATCATAATCTAAACTATATAATTCAGCTTAATGTTTTTTTTGTTGTTGTTAACAATTTTCCTTATAATGTTGAATCAATTGTCAAATCAATTGTACTCGGAAGCCAATAAACTATCCAACCCGAAAGCTATCGACCGAAAAAATCAAAAAGTTTCAAAAGCTGCCGATGATATTTTATGCCTTGTAAAATTTGAAGTGCCATTTGTACAGTCAAGCTAACTCATTGTGTTCGCCTTTTCTGGGACGATTCGGAATTTATTTATCGGAAAGAGGCCTTTTAATGTTCCTTTTGCACGTTCCAAAATTCATTCAGGAATACAAAACGTCTGTATATATGAGTTTTAAACGACTTTAGAGAACGGGCATCTGTGAATAGAATATAATGGTTGTGACAAAGAGTTTTGTTGTGTCGGAATGTAATGGTTTATGGTTTTTTCGAAATAATTTATTTTATATTATTTGTCTATTGTGTGGACGTGGTCTCGTTGACATGAGGTGTGAAGAATGTAAAGAACACAATATTAGTTGCTTAGGGTCTTTCAATTTACGACCTAAGATTTTCAGTGGCAATCTTCAGTTTATTTTTGTGCAACACCAAATTACTAATATTGGCAATATCAAATTATTTTCAGTTTTAGTTACTTTTGTAAAGTGTGTCTGCTTAAGTTCTGTACAAATTTATGTTTATTATTAACTAGCTGACCCGTCCCAGCTTTGCACGGGTGAATAACTGGACGTATTTGACATCCCATGCATTATATGGCTATAATGATTGCTAAAAATACATTATGAAAATTATAAAAATTTCTCCACCTGTTCCCCATAAGATAATTTGCAAAATGATTAAACTCATTTTTATTTATTTGCGGATAAAGTATACACACCAATTTGCATGCCCGTATAAATTTCTGTCTCCAAGATATTAAACTGAAGTATAAAAACTATAGACACCCTACTGCCCCAACCCCTCCATCGCGTAATCAAACATTTTATTAAAATAAAATATAGCCTATGTTAGTCGCAGATAGTGTAGCTTTCTATTATCTTTCTTATTTGTTACTTTACGCACGTTTCAAAAGCGAAGCTATCATCATCAAGGAGTAAACCAAAAAGTATAAATTTAGTTCCTTTGACCTAGTAGCCGTCCTGGACAGACGTATAAACACAAAGTTTTGTACCCGAACACCGAATCTTTCTTTTTTCACTCTGCGCATGTTTCAGCAGCGAACCTGTTATCATCAAGAAGTAAACCAAAAACTATAAATTTAGTTCCTTTGACCTGGTAACTATCCAGTTCTTGGAAAACTGTGGAACCTACTGTGTGTCACCGATGTATAAACACAAAGTCTTGTACCCTAACACCAAACCTTTCTTTTTTCACTCTACTTACGTTTCAACAGCGAAGCTGCCATTATCAGTATAAATTTAGTTCCTTTAACCTGGTAGCCATCCTGTACTTGGAAAACTGTGAAACCTTTGGTCTGTCACAGACGTATAAACACAAAGTTTTGTTCATTTTTCACTCTACGCATGTTTCAACACGAAGCTGTCATTATCAAGTAGTAAACAAAAAATATAGATTGAATTCCTTTAACCATGTAGTCATCCTGTACTTGGAAAACTGTGGAACCGTTGGTGTGCCACAGACTTATAAAAACAAAGTTTTGTACCTTAACACCAAATCTTTCTTTTTTCACTCTACGCAGGTTTCAACAGAGCGCTGCCATTATCAAGGAGTAAACCTAAAATTATTTATTTAGTTCCTATGACCTTCAAGCCATCCTGTACCTGGAAAACTATGGAACCTTGGGTCTGTCACAGACGTATAAACACAAAGTTTTGTACCCGAACACCAAACCTTTCTTTTTTCACTCTACGCCCATTTCAACAGCGAAGCTGTCATCATCAAAGAGTAAATCAAAAAGTATAAATTAAGTTCCTTTGACTTTGTAGCCATCCTGTTGAAACGTGCGTCGAGTGAAAAAAGAAAAGTTTGTTGTTAGGGTACAAAACTTTGTGTTTATACGTCTGAGACACACAAAAGTTTTCCAAGTACATTCAATTGCTTTGTATAGCATTTCGAGGTTTTTTATTCGGTTTGGCGTTGGTTTTGTTGTTTGTCAAAAATTTGACAGTAACAATTTGTCGTTTGGCGATGACAGCTATTAACTTTTAACTTTAAGATATGTTTATTTTCATAGCTAAAATTACAAAAATTTCCTAATTCTAATGCTATTACTTCTCTACATTTCTTTCTTTCCTATACTGATATAATGCTAATTCCCTAAGATATTCATTATCAAATATCCTACTCATTAATTTCTTATCCTATTCACAGTCTTCTTCTCTTTCTTCTATTCACCACTGTTTCGTCCTCTTGTAGTAGCGCTTGCCGTGGTCTTTTTATCCTGTGTATCTCATGTTCATCTTTGTTGGTTGCCTCTCTCATTAGTGAGTTACTATGCTGTTCCATCCTGGCTATGGTTTTCTTCGTTCTCTTCGTTATTTCTCCCTTGATTGTAGTCATCTCTAGGTCTCTTCTTAGTTGGTTGTTCCTCAAGTATCATGGGGCGTCCTTCATCCTCCGTATTGCGTTGTTCTGTACTGCCTCTAATTTCTTTCTTGATGTACGTTGCTGCAACTTGTCCATATGTGATGATTGGTTTCACTGATGCTTCTTCGTCCTCGGTTGTAGCCTGCTTCTTCTTCCTATCATCGAGTTTGAGTTGGCTGATCCTTGATTTGACTTTCTTCACTGTCTCTCCTATATGTTTCTTCCACGTGAGTTTCCTGTCATGTGTATTCCCAGATATTTGACGTCTTGGCTCCATTCGATGTGATTTCCTCCTACCGTGAGTCTCTACTTGGTGGTCCGGCTTCCTCCTCCTTCCTATGGCTATTGCCTTGTTTGGTCCACCTTTCATGATGTTGCCGCCTTTGCTGTGTCGTCCGCGCAGATGTATGTCCTTTTGTGAATTGGTTATCTTGGTATGTCGCTGGTACAGTGTGAAACAGCCAAATGGAATAATTTCGATTTGTATTTTTAAATACGCATTTTTCAATATATATATATATATATTTATATATATATATATATATATATATATATATGGTGTGTAATGTGACAGTGGCCCATACCAACTTTCTTATTTTAAATGCAAGTCCCTGTTTATTTTTTTTTTTTTGTTTTTCCAGACAATTCTAAACATAATTTATGTACAATGTCCTACACATATCTTCAACTGTTTCGGAAATATTAAATGTTTTCAGATTCATTACAAAAATTAACATTAAAACATGAAAACTATTTTATTTCACAAATTCGCTAGACTACACTAAAAACCTAATAAGTAATACTGATTATTTCTTAATAATATAAAAAAAAAACAAAAAACCATTAATGTCAGTGTAGGAAATGCTCAAAATGCTCGCCGCGAACGCCTTGGCAACATGCTTATCTGGTCTTCTAATATTACTCAACATCTCAGGCGTGACTAATCTAATCGCAAGAGTGATTCGTCTTTTTAGTCATCTAAGTTCAGGGATTTACTTTTGTATACAGTACTTTTGACATATTCCAATAAAAAGTAGTCCAATGGCGTCAAATCAGGAGATCGTACTGGCCATTTTATCAATCCGCGCCTCCTAATCCACCGAGTTGGAAAATTTTGGTTCAGGTACTGCTGGACGTTGATTTCGTAATTAAGCTGAAACCATATTGTATTGGCATCAACTTGTGGGTTTACTGGATCAGGATATAAGTTTGTTAAAGTTGACACGACATTATTTTGGAACAGTTCTAAATATTTATCTCCATCATTCAAGTTGCCATCAATGAAAAAAAGGGACCTACGACAGGATTTCCAACAATTCGTGCCCAAACATTAACTTCTTCCGGATATTGCGTAAATTTCTCTATCATCCATTGAGGATTCTCATTAGACCAATAGTGGCAATTTTGACGATGAACATGACCGTGAAGTATAAATGTGCTCTCATCAGAAAACAAAACATTTTCTAATTGGATCACATTGTTATCTAACATTACCATCATTTATTCTTCTACCGAAATCGTCTTTCATGAGCTCCTGAGTCAGCATCATTTTATAGGGATGAATTTTGCTTTCCTTTAATACTCGAAAAATTTATGTGTGACTAACGTTGAACAGTGAGGCTGCTTTTCGACCAGAATTATGTTTTCTTGGAATTTAAGCATAATATCCAATCTCGTAATATAAGTTAGAGCATTGGGAGCTACTTTTTTATCTGAGTAAATAGGCTATGTCGGTTCTGGTACAAAATCAACCAAAAATACATGTCCCATAAGAGATTCTAAGGTTAAAATTAGCGAAAATTTACTACGACGACCGTGACAGTCTCATACTTATACTCAACATTAAATTAGATGATGATATTTAAAGATTCATTTTGCTGACTTTCATCGTATAAGGTGCTTACTAGTATCAACCTATTTCAGTTCATAGCTATGTCAATCAGTTCGAAAAGGTCGTCGTACGTTGAATGATGTAGCTCTGAAAAAGTAAATTTCATATCTACTTTTAGAATTTTGCTAAACTGGGGAAGAACTGTCAGATATATGTAAATAGCAAGCTTTCATATAGTTAATAGATACTGAACATGAGGTTAGATGTCGTTCATATTTAAAGGTTCATTTCGCTGACATTTGTCTGACAAGGTACCTACTAGCATCAAAGTATTTCAGTTAATAGCTGTCGTAAGGACAGATATTTAGCAGGAAGATCATCATGATAGTACAGGTCTACCTTACCGGACGGATATTCAGCATCAGGATCAACGACACCACATCGACGGAAAGGAGGACACGGGGAGGAACGCCCCAGGGATCAGCACTATCACCGACACTATACAGCATCTATACCAGCGACATACCAAGAGGACCAAGGCACACAAGGACATACATCTACGCGGACGAAACAGCAAAGACGGCAGCATCATGGAAGGTGGACCAAACGGTAAATTATGTGCAACAAGAAATCGAGGACATGGAGCAATGGGCGAAGAAATGGAAAATCAAAATCAACGCGGGAAAAACGCAGGCAATAGCCATAGGAAGGAGGAGGAAGCCGGACCACCAACTAGAGACTCACGGTAGGAGGAAATCCCATCGAATGGAGCCAAGACGACAAATATGTGGGAATACACATGACAGTAAACTCACGTGGAAAAAACATATAGGAGAGACAGTGAAGAAAGCCAAATCAAGGATCAGCCAACTCAAACTCGATGATAGGAAGAAGAAGCAGGCTACAACCGAGGACGAAGAGAAACATCTACGAAGCATCAGTGAAACCAATCATCACATATGGACAAGTTGAAGCAACGTACATCAAGAAATTAGAGGCAGTACAGAACAACGCAATAAAAAGGATGAAGGACGCCCCATGGTACTTGAGGAACAACCAACTAAGAAGAGACCTAGAGATGACTACAATCAAGGTAGAAATAACGAAGAGAACGAAGAAAACCATAGCCAGGATGGAACAGCATAGTAACTCACTAATGAGAGAGGCAACCAACAAAGATGAACATGAGATATACAGGATAAAAAGACCACCGCAAGCGCTACTACAAGAGGACGAAACACTGGTGAATAGAAGAAAGAAGAAGACTGGGAATAGGATAAGAAATTAATGAGTAGGATATATGATATACATATTAGATAATGAATATCTTAGGGAATTAGCATTATATCAATATAGGAAAAAGAATGTAGAGAAGTAATAGCATTAGAATTAGAGGACAGGAGTCAGGAAATTTCTGTAATTTTAGCTATGAAAATAAACATATCTTAAAGTTAAAAGTTAATAGCTGTCATATATACAAGCGTAAGGGGTAAGAACGCACAGCTCGAAACGTTCGATCTACGTTAATTGGTGTACCTGATGAACATTTCAGTCTTCACTTGATGAAAATTCATTTTTAAGATTACTTAAAAAACAACAAACACTTGTTTAAATTTTCACTTTTTATTTCTTTAAATTTGACATATGTTTCGCCAAGTCTGGCTTCATCAGAAATTGGAAATACAATGAATACTAAATTTATATTACATACAAAGGAACTACAGGTAAGGTAATAAAATGATTAAAAGGTTTTAATTCTGGGGAATTTCGGAAGAAGTGGGCTGGATATAGGTCAGTTAAATTATACATTTATGAAATTTTTGGCAGATGTTAAGAATATAATATAATATTATTTAGAGATGGATTTTAAGATTAAGTAATGGAGATGAATTGGTATCAGTTTGGTCGTTTAATAGATTAGGAGAATTTTTGTTTTTATTAATTTCTAGTGATTCAAGCAGATATATTTTTTTTACTTTTGTTTTGTAAATGTAAAATATCAAGTGCATTCTGAGGTACATGGTTTTCTTTCAATAAGTGGTCCGCAAATGTGGATTTGTTTTGTTGTTGATTTTCGAAAGCTCTAGTGTGTTCACGCCATCTTGAATTGAAAGATCTTCCAGTGTGACCAATATAGAAATTGGGGCAACTACCACAGTTCAACCTATACACACCCGAGTTAGAATTTTTGTCAGTCTTGTCTTTGTTGTATCTTATATGTCTAGATAAATTGTTGTTTGTTGTGAAAGCTGTATATATGTTCCTGTTCTGTAAAAATTGGGAGATTTTTTGTGAGGGGCTTCCATTGAATTTGAGAGTACCGTATAATTTAGGTATGGGATTGGAGTCAGTGGGATAGACTTCTTTAATAGCAATTTTCTTAATTTTCTATTTAATAAGTTGTCAATAAGTTGAGTGGTGTAACCATTGTTGACTGCCATGAGTTTGATTCTTTCAAGTTCCGTATCAAAGTCGGTTTTGTTAAGTGGTATTGTCACGAGTCTGTGTAACATACAGTGATATGCAGCAAGTTTATGTTGTATGGGGTGGCGTGAACTATTGTGGATGATAAGGTCAGAGTGTGATGGTTTATGATATATGGAGAATGTGTGTTTGGTGTCTTGCCTTTTAATTGTTAGGTCTAGGAAATGTAGTGTGTTATCTGTTTCTGTTTCAAGTGTGAATTTTATGTTGGGGTGTATTTGGTTTAAGTAATTGTGTAGTAACTGTAATTGTCGATGTGTACCCGTAAAACACGCAATAATATCATCGACGTATCGGTACCAATACAGGATTTTGTTACAAAGATCGTGTTTGAAAATTAGCGTTTCTAAATAGTCCATGAATATTTCAGATAGAAGGGGGCTTAAAGGATTGCCCATAGTTACGCCTTGACTACTGTTGTGAATGTTGTTAAATTTGAAGTAGTTTTGGTTGATACAGAGATGCAGAAGAGAAAGAATTTCATTTTTGATTATGGGATTGATATTATTCTTGTCTAATAGGTTTATGATTAGATTGATGCATTCATCAGGTGGTATGCTGGGAAATAGATTGACCACGTCAAATGAAAGGAGTTTGGCATTATTAGGAAGAGGGATTTCTTGGATCTTTGAAACTAGATCAATGGAATTCTCGATACTGTATGTGTGGGTAAATTTAGTGTATTGTTTTAAAACACCAAGAAGAGACTTGGAAATTTTAGAGGCTGGAGCTGAAAAATAAGAAACTATGGGCCTGATGGGGTGGTTATTTTTGTGTAGTTTAATTAAGGAATATAAGTGGGGGGCTTTTGGGTTCATTATTGTAAGGGACCTTTTTTAGATGTCATTGAATAGGAAAGTGATATCTTTGAAGGTATTTTTAACTTGAAGCTGGTATCTATTGGTAGGATCTTTTTTAAGGATAGGGAATTTGGATGTATTTAGAAAGGAGTTAGTTTTGTTGATGTAGTCAGTTTTATCCAAAGCAATTACACTGTTTCCTTTATCAGAACTGGAGAAAATTAGGTTGTTAACTCTAATTTTATTTTTGATAGAATTTAGGGTTGTGAGTTCAGGGTTATGAATAGTTTTGTTGAATGAGTAGTTGATTATATTTGAGGCAATATGTTTGTCTGTGAAAATTTAAACAAGTAATTGGTGTAGCTCTGAAAAAGTAAATTTCATATTTGCTCTTAGAGTTTTGCTAAACTCGGGAACCGCTCTTAGGAGTTGGTATATGTAAATAAGCACGCTATTGAGTTCATATACTTAATACATATCAGCAGTAAACAAATATCTATATTCAAAATGTAATCTTCCGCTAAATATGAAACAACAACATTTGGTAATTGCAGTCCACACAGAAAACGATAAAGTTATACCATTTTGCTCAACGTTGATCATAGTGATATACGCAATTTGCAAAATACCACTGGCAATTGTACTCACCATTGATCTTGCCATCTCAAACGTACATAATAATTACCTGTGCAGTTCTACGATTATTTTTCAGCTATTGATTATCAACATCGTTCTCACAAACCGACGATTCGAAGTAATTTATTAATTACTCTGGGAATAAGACGATGTACCCAAGTAATAACTTTAGAGGTAGGAAGGTAGATTTATAAAGTGAAACATATGGCAGTATTAAATAAAAGTTGCTCGCCGTATGAGACCTTTACATTCACGAGATTTATAATTGTTATTACGATGGAGGTGGTAGATAGCGACGGGGTAGTCGGGCGAAAATATAAATATCAATTTGACCGGTAATTATTAATGAATAAAAGAGATGGAATCGTGGCTCGAGGCCTGTAAAGTGTTCTGCTAACAATGGTGCGTCCAGTGTTGGAGCATAAACTAGAAAGTTAACTTGTCCAATATATCAGACCGTGGGCAGGCTATCATTAGCGAACATAAATACACAAGAACACTGTGTGCTTGTGCTTCTTCTTCGCAGAACCCAATCGACCGACCGTTTGCACCCTACCATGTTCACGTAAACTGTCACTCTGCTCGAGTACTGTTTGTATTTGGAAACTTCAACCGCTAATTATGAAGTTACGTAAGCTAGAACAGTTACTTTGTTTATTTTGCATTAAAACTTTTAAGTTGCTGAATTTTATTATTCTTCTACATAATATATTATTTTTTAAATTATTATATATGTAATATGTATGGATCAAAATATTAGTTTTTCCCCAAACCATCCGCACTGGGCCCTCAAAATTTTTGGCAAAAAAATATGTTGATGTACTCTGTAAAAATAGAGCTTCCTGAAAGTTTAAGCCTTTAAAATGTTTTTTTTATAAGCTTTTAAACCGTCAAAAACAAATATTTCTTAGCTATTTTTGGCTTATTTTGATAAGCTTGCCAAGAAGCGCCTATTTGATATTTTTTAACCTATGAAAAAAACAATGAAAGGTTTTTTTATAAGTAATTAATAGAATATTATATAAAGAATAAAACATTAAAAAAAAATATAACCGACTTCTACCTATAACTAAAAAGCAAAAATAATTATAACAAAATACAACTCTAGCAAATAAATAACACATTTAGTGTTGTTAGGTACCTACCCAGGACATTAAAAAGTGCTCATTCTGTACAAATTAATTACCTACCAATCTAGTATATATTGAAGCCGGTGCCAAGCAAATCTAAAATTCTTCATTGCGTACTACTAATTCATCAAACTTGATTGTTGCTTGGCATCGACTTCAAAAATATACTATGTTGGTGGTAATTAATTTGTACAGAATGAGCACCTTTTCATTTTTACTTCCTGAGTAGGTACCTAACAACATTGAATGTGTTATTTATTCGCTAGAGTTGTATTTTGTTATAATTATTTTTAGCTTTTTAGTTATAGGTAGAAGTCGGCTAAATGTTTTTAAAAAATGTTTTATTTTCAACTTTTTAGTTTTTTTGTAGTTTTCATTCTTTATTTTTTATTTTGTATGTATAACCTTAATAGACAGAACCAGGTAACATAGAAAGCCTTAAAATTACACAATGATACTTTCTCATTTAAATTGACACGTAAATCTTTACCAACAAAATGTACTAGTACGCGTTGACTTAATAAGCCCCAAACATATTTATGCCTTATCGACTACGCCATGTAACCTTTTTTCAACTTTTTTTGAGAACTCTGTATAACTATAGAAAAATCCACTCCGCCCTATGTACCAACCATCATGAACATAGGACTGGCCACGGACAAGCATAAATTTGTTAGCTGCCTTTTGTAAACTATAGGACGCAGTAGAATCCATCCCATATTTACGGAGTCAAATCCGTCCTATATTTTAACCACAGTATATAAGTCCTTGTTGGCTTCCCCATAAATTATTTCATTTTTAACATTTTATATTATCTCCCTGTGTAACATTAATTCCTCTCCACACTTTATGCAACTTCTTATGGGCTATAAAATAAATAATTTTTTAATCACACTGTATAAATATAATTCAACTCCAGCATATATATTTTTAATTTCACATTTTTTTAAACATTTTTATACCACCAAATGTCCAGTCCACCTTATATTCCAACCATCCTGTATATACGGCTGCCTATGGACCACTATCATTCTACTCCATCCTATATTTCAATCATCATATAAATGCAACTCCTTCTATCACTTTGCTTTGTCATATGTTTGATATAACTAAACACCCTGTGTATAAACGCACCAAATAGCAGTAAAAGTTTAACATGTGTTGTCACTGAATTTTTTTATTAGGCCGGGAGAATGTGACAAGCAAAAGCACCGTTTTCCCAAAATGGAAAAATTTGCATTGATTTAAGGAGCCGAAAATACTATGCTTTACTACCTATATGCTTGCGATGTAAATAGAAAATTTTCAAATTCGCAATTAAAACTTCTATTTCCATGCACGCATGTGTTCATTCACAAATTTCATCACTTTGCCAATAGAATTATTTTCCAAAATTTGAAGTTTTACCAATCCGGATATAGACTCTATTAAAAAAGACCATATTCATTCAAAACGGTTCACCACAGGAGAAGAAATCAGGTAACATACATACAAAAAAAGTAAAAAAAATACGCGACGAATTGATAACCTCCTCGTTTTTGGAAGTTGGTTAAAAAATAACAGCCAATAGAGACCGATATATTTTTCTTCAAGGTGCCACTCTACTTGTTAATATGTTCTAACGTTTTTTTGCTAAGTATAGATAAGTAAAATAGAGTAAACAAGCTTTAGTTTAAGATGTTGTAGAGGTTTGGAGGACTTTAGGCACCAAAGTTATGGTATTAAACGAAAAATGAAACTACCAAAAACTGTTATAGTTTCTGTTCATGAAAATTATTATTTTCCGATTCCTTTTTATGTCGACAATCCATCTAAAACAAATACATTTTTAATTCTCTTTGTATAAACGTAAAAAGAAAATGCAACTTTTCTTCTCCAGCTATTTTTTGGAAAATCTAGTTCATTTTTTGATAAAATAGGAAATATCTTATAACGTAATAGAGTGCTGGGATCTTTATTATATTAACTTTTACATTTTACATTTTTATTTGAAAATAAAAAGATTTTTTTATATTTTTTCTATTGTAGTATAGCAGAGCAGACTTTAACTTAAGAGTTTTCAAATTCGGTATGTTTCCAGGTCTTAGCTAGGATTAATATTGTCTGTTAGTTTCGTTATACTTATAGACCACCAACTGGTGACAGATTTTGATCCACCGCGTTATCGCTTGATCCTCCAAGGGGTTTGAAAATTGGGTTATTGCGCAATACAATCAAGCGAAATTTGCGAAGGATCCGTGTGGCTAACAATGGAAAAACTCGAGTTTCATTTTCGGAAAACAAGATGTTTTGCTCCAATTTTCCCGTCTCTGCCATGTTTCTTCTCTGTTGACCAAATGGATTCTATGATCCAGCCAAGTATTAAAATGCGATAGACATAAGTGTCGCATGTAGTCAACAGGTTCTTATAAGCACGTGACCCTGTAGGGAAACGTACCAATATCGCCACATTTTATCCCTTCTGCCAAGCGGAAGAATAAAAGTTGACATCGAAAGTAATCTACAAAAAAACTGGGCCAAGTAAGATTAAGTAACGATTCCTTTACTTAATGTTACTTGACCATTTGCAAACCTTATATCTATGAGTATAAAATAGGGCGGCTGTCATTGAGACTGAACGGTGGAAGCGAAAGCTTCTTACAAAATCCAATTCCTATCTCTCATTATCTCTTTGTCACAGTTCCTCCTTACTTGAGCCTTTCTTAGTAATGGACATAAGGATATTAAAATAACTATCACTAATTTGTTAAGATTCCAGTATAAATACTAGAACTTGAACAGAATAACAGGTTATCTTTCTTAGGCATTTAAATAACTAAAACAGAATCGACATTTGAAACAAAAGTTTATAGAAAACCGACTCACACTAACAGGTATCTCAACTGTAACTCTAATAATCAAACAAGAAGTACACTAAAATAAATTATATCAAAAACAAAACCAAAAGACACAACTCAAAATACAAAAAATTGCATTTATAAAATCCTTTGTAAATATAATAAATTCTATGTTGGAGAAACCCCTAGACCTCTAAATGTTCTCATGGAAATGCTGTGGAACCTTGTGTCACAAATGTAAAAACACCAAACCTTTATTCTAAACACTCAACGCCGTTTCAACAACTCTAAGTTGTCATCATTAAGGAGTAAACCAAACAAAATGGAAATTACAATTTTTTCTAATTTATACCTACCACTAAACTATTACTTAAGTTATTAGTACAAAGCGTAAATCCCCAAGTACCTGAATTCTAAATAACAGATTTCACAAATAAGGCCGATTTTATATAATACAAGTATGTAAATTAGGTTAATTCTTAATTACCTACCTACTTTTACCCTACATTATAAAGTTATGACATTTTTAATACTTATTTTATGGATTCTTAGAAAGTAAACTATACAATGAGCTGTATGGGATAGGGCCCTTATCTGAATTGAGTAGTTTATTATTTTTATAAATCATTATGCTTTCGTAAGAGTCCAGTCCCCTATAATTATTTACTTGTTTAGCTAATTTTAAAGTAGATAAATCTACAAAGTGGTAGAGTTCTAAAACATGATGTGCAACACTAGATTTATCCGCTCGTCCGTATTTCAAATGGGCAATATGCTCTTTGAAACGGGTACTGATAGATCTGCTTGTTTGTCCATATTACTTTAAATAACAATCGTTACATTTGATTTCATAAATACCCGACTTCTCGAAATCAGCAAGTTTATCTTTAGGATTACCCAACAATTTCTGTAGTGGTGTAGTTGTTCTATACACCGCCTTCATACCAAGTTCTTTAAAAACTATCTTAAATCTCTAATATAACGACTGTACGGAACCGAGACAAACTTTTGTTCTTGTCACTCATTTCGAAAAGTTGAGCAATGGTTAAATTGGGAAAGATTTGCAGTTTTACTGGTCCAATTTAATGACACTTTCGGATTGTTGTAAAAAGTCATGACTTACTAGATATTTTGAAAAAACGAAATTCTGTCGTTTTAGTCAAATCCCTCCTTTGTTTTTGATTTTATAAAAAAAGTGTAAATATCAAATTTGAAGGGAATTGTGTCCCGAATATGATTGTCATGTCCTCGTTGGCGTGACAGCTCTCGTTTTCGAGATATGACACAAACTTTTTTTTTAATGGAAACCATAGTTGACTATGACCTCAAAAAATCGAACATTTTTAGAGCTTTTCAATGACATAATACTCGATATAGTTATAAAACAACGGAGTTATGGATGCTTTTCTCTCTTAATTTCACTTGTCAATATCGACTGTCAGTTCAGAATTACTAATGGAATTATTCTCAAATGAGGAAACGTCAGCGTGAAATTTTTTTTTTCATGACTACCTACGTTAAAAGTGAAAATAAGAGAGAAAAGCATCCATAACTCCGCTATTTTTATGAATAACTATATCGAGTATTATATCGTTGAAAAGCTCTACAAATTTCCGAAGTTTTGAGGTCATATGGTTTCCATTCAAAAAAAGATAAGTTTGTGTGATATCTCGAAAACGAAGGCTGTCACGCAAACGAGGACATGACAATCATATTCGGGATGCAATTTCCTTCAATTTTTATATTTACACTTTTTTTAAAAAAATCAAAAACAAAGGAGCTAGAAGGATTTGACTAAATCGGTATAATTTCGTTTTTTCAAAATATCTAGTAAGCCATGACTTTTTACAAAAATCCGAAAGTGCCATTAAATTGGGCTAGTAAAACTGCAATTCTTTCCCAATTTAACCATTGCTCTATCTCCGTTAGTTTCCGAGATCCCCATACTGATCATAAAAAAACTTACCCTGTATAATATCTGTTGGATAACCATTACATGCAGCTATTTCTCTAATAGTTTTTTTTTCATTTTCAAACCTGTCTTTATTAGAGGGAATGTCAACAAACGATGTACAAGGAAATTAATCCCCATCATTTTATGTTGTTGACAGTGCAAAGACGTATTAGGTAAATATCTATATGTGCTAGTATCCTTCCTATGTACATCAAACTCTAACTTATTACTATCATTTCTTAAAACTAATACATCTAAAAATGGTAGAGTACCCTTATGTTCCTGTTCATATGTAATTTTAATAGAAGCAAACCTATTGTTATACATAACAAAATCATTAACATTAGTATTAAATATAGCAAATATGTCATCCACGTAGCGTATCCATACCCTAGAAAAATACTAGGTGTCATTTTTTGCTTCAACTTCGAAGCTGACCATGAACAAGTTGACAAGGAACGGCGACAAGGGGGTTCCCATTGCAGTTCCTTCCTTCTGCTCATAAAAGCAACCCCCAAACTGAAAACTGTTGTTGGTTAGGGGCTCTAAGTATTTTTTATGAACAGTTGAAAGTCAATTTTCGTAATTCGGTTTGGCCGTAGGCGTTGTCATTAGTCTGCTAATATTTTCCATATATCAGGTCCGACATTGTAAAACTATAATACAAAAATATATTCTATATAAAACTTTTAGCCTTTAAATAATGAATAAACGATAGGTGCACGTTTTCCAATATTTTCAGATACCAGTAAAATCTAAAAATGAACAGCCGTCTTTCTTAGAATCACTCTAAGAAAATTACTTCGGTTTTAAAATCAATTACCATAAAATCTTGTTTTCGTTGAGATATTCAGAATGGAATTTATCAGATAGCCCGGAATTATGCGGTAATTTAAGGTACTTCATTTCGCACTTTTTCAATTACGTCTGTGAAAGCTGTACGTTATTGATTCGCCGAAGCGATTAAAGAGAATTCCAATTCCACCCTATTTTCTTGTGTAATCTTTCATTATTATCATTTTTCATCTAATTAATTACTGTAAGACGTATTTTAATTTGAACTTAAGGTACTGACAAAATTGCTTTTTTGAGGCAATAATTGTTTCCTTGAAATATGTGCCTAATCATTTTTCACAACTTTGTATTAAAAGTGTTATCACCAAAAAACAATTACCAAATTTCAGTCCTAATTCTGGTGTAATCATTCTTCCCTATCTTTTATCAACTATTAAATATTTTTTAATTTATATTGCAAAATTGTTATCGTTTTATGCAAACTAAATATAGACTTGGTAGTTTTACGAATTGGATCTCCAAAAATACACATAATACTTCGATCGGCAACACAAACAAATATTAATAACTGTGTAGTGTAGATTGCGAGTATAAAAAAATTGTGTTAACCAAACCGCTCACACAAACGGGGGAGGGGGGCGGGTCTAAATCAGTAAAACACATTTTTTAGAAAATTCATCTCCATTCATTAACCTTTCATAGCCATAAAGTCATTCGAACAATTTTCTAAATTTATTGCTCATTGAAAGATTTATCATTTGTGGCCATAACTTTAACATTGGAACCAAACCTCTTTCCCTGGAGTTTAGATCTGGGCTAGGTAGAAGTAAATCTGGTGAAATCGTTAAGGCATACGAGCCTTAAGAAATAAGTAAAATGTCAAAATCATTATTTAAAATACTTCCCAATTTTATATAAATAAGATAATGAGCTCAAGTTAATGTTTGCACTTTCAACCAGGAGAAATTCTTTCTAAGCTATAAAATTTTAGAGAACTAAAAAGAAATAAATTGTACTTTATGAATATTTTATGTAAATTGTGTCAAGAAATACCAATCAATTTTGTAATAAAAAAAAATAAAAAAGTTTTGAATATAGTCGTGGAAAAAAGTAATTTGCATTACATATTACGTAAGATTTGTTCTGTGCTTAGAAAAATGTCCTAAAGTAAGTTCTGTGTGTTGTTCTGTGGTAATGTATGGATTCTGTTCTCTTCAAGTGATCAATACTTTGTGACGATAAACAGTTGATCGGGATTTAATGTAATTAAGTAGATAGCTTAGAGTTGTTGAAACGGCGTTGAGTAAAATAAAGGTTTGGTGTTAGGGTAGCAAAACTGTGTTTTTAAATTTGTGACATACCAATTGTTCCACAGCTTTTCCACCCATTTAAGAATAATTAAATACAGGGCTTTCATTTTAAAACTAGCCACCCAATATAACTTTTAAAATAGCTTCAAAAGAAAAAGAGAAGAAAGCCTTTAATTTATATTTATGGGGGAGAGGTGGACATTTGACACGTATCGGTCATCCTGGACTTTCAACCCTTGGGGGTGAATATAACTTCTATTAAATACAAAGGGGTATCATGTGATACCTTTTTTTAAAGGTCTCTATTTGCCAATATTTTGACACATCATTTTTTAAAATCAGATTATTAGTAAAAAAATAAAATGTTGATAATAATTGCTAATTACACCCAAATTGGTTTAGGGTGGTTTTTAAGGTCTCTAATGACGAATCCGAAGTCAAATTTGCAATATTCAAGATGGCGGATCCAAGATGGCGGATGAAGTTTTTTCAAATCAACCGATATGCCCCAAAATTAAAATTTATATATAGGGGTTTTTGGGGTCTCTGATCATGAGTCCAGAATTTACGAAATTCAAGATGGCGGACGGGTTATTTTCATCGTTTATATTGGTTCCCCCATCTTCAATTTTCTCTATCAGATTAGTGATCAGCGAACCCAAACATTTTTTCTTACACACAAATGAAAGTATTGAACATACAGTTTAATTTTTCTGAGAACAAAACAAAAGCATAGTTGTCATGCAGTTCATTTTAAAGGAACATATACAGTTTTGATATAGCCGGTGTGGAGTAGCGTCACAACCTCATACTGGTTGTTGGTTTTTAAGTATGTTCACTTGCAGGTTTTGTTAATCAACTGGCGCCGTTAATAAAAATAATCTTGTATTTTAATACCTTACCCAGCCTAGCAATATTGTGCAGGCCAAGTAGGTTTATTATTGAGTTTTGGGTGTATTGGTTGTAAAGTAAAATACTTGGTTACTGTCACAAAATCTCGCATGTATTCTTCTAACTTCACCTGTCTTTGCGTTTTAATTAAATACTCCCTCAAAAAGTGGTACCAAACCTGCCGATTTGACTGGCCACTCAATCGGCTTCCTTCTACCTAACCTAGGATTCAGGAATACCACATATAAATATACACGCTCCGGTGTTACATAATGAGGAGGTACACTATCTTGTAGAATGAAAATGTCATTAATTTGGATGTAAATTTATTAGCTCAGAAATATGGTCGCCTCGACGAAACTCCAAATATCTTGCACCAGTTAGGTTCACGTCCTAGAAATAGGGACATAGAATACTTATGCCGCACCACACATCACTATCTGAGGATGTTGAGTGCGACCATCGGGGATGGTCAGTAGCCAATAACTGTAGTTTTGCCTGTTGACATGGCCATTAAAAAAATGTACCTCGTCAGAAAAAATTAGTTTTTTGCGAAAGTATTATCATTCGTCTTGAAGCTCTTGAATTATCTAGCAGAATTGAACACGTTTTTATAAAGCTTATCAACACGGCATACCTTATACGGATGATACTTTGCTTTCTTTACAATTTTGTGAATTGTGGATGCTGCCATATTGAAATTAGAAGCCACTTGGTTAAGTATTGTGTGATGATTCTTGTATAGCCAGCAAAACGTTAAGTTGATCTTCTACTAATTTTGTGGGTCGACCAGATTTAGGTAAATCAGAAACATACCTAAAGCTACGGTATTTAGACAGTTAAAAGAAGTATGTAATGTAATAACATTTACATAACATTGGATAATGTAAAGAATAAAACATTTAAAAAAATATATATATATATATATATATATATATATATATATATATATATAACCGACTTCCATCTATAACTAAAAAGCTAAAAATAATTATAATAAAATACAACTCTAGCAAATAAATAACACATTCAATGTTGTCAGGTACCTACCCAGAAAGTATCTGTACAAATTAATTACCTACCAATCTAGTATATTTTGAAGACGGTGCCAAGCAAATCTAAAATCCTTGATTGAGTACTTATCAACTACTTCATCAAACTTCATTGTTGCTTGGCACCGATTTCAAAAATATACTAGATTGTTAGGTAATAAATTTGTACAGAATGAGCACCTTTTAATGTTTACATTTTTTACTTCCTGGGTAGGTACCTAACAACATTGAATGTGTTATTTATTTGCTATAGTTGTATTTTGTAATACTTATTTTTAGCTTTTTAGTTATAGGTGTAACATTAATTCCTCTCCACAATTTATGCAGCTTCTTAATGGCTATAAAAGAAATAATTATTTATCAGACTGTACAAATATAATTCAATTCCAGAATATATTTCAACCATTCTGTATATGATTTGCTTATGTCCACATCATATAACAGTTTTTTAATCACCTTATATAATCTTAATTTCACATTTTTTCCAACATTTTTATACCACCAAACGTCCAGTCCACCGTATATTCCAACCATCCTGTATATAAGGCTGCCTGTGGACCAATGTTATTCTACTCCGTCCTATATTTCAATCATCATATAAATGCAACTCCTTTTATCACTTTACTTTTTGATTTTGTTTGCTATCATTAAACACCCTGTGTATAAACTCACCAAGTAGCAGTTTAAAGGTTGACATGTGTTGTCACTGAATTTTGTATTAGTCCGGGGAATGTGACAACCAAAAGCACCGTCTTCTCAAAATGGAAAAATTTGCATTTAAATAGGTATTTGCCTGGTATACAAACAAAACGAGCTTGGTACTCATTGATTTAAGGAGCCGAAAATACTATGCTTTACTACCTATATGCTTGAGATGTAAATAGAAAATTTTCAAATTCGCAATTAAAACTTCCAGTGCTTAAAATTTTTTGATAAGAATTTTGAAATTTTCGGCGATTTTCTGCAAAACTGCAAGTTGCACGTCGCAGAAAAGTATATGAGATCACCTAAGGATCTTCCTTAATAGATTAAACGTTAAAAAACTATACACATCCATAAGGAGTTATCGAAAAAGCGACTACAATTTTCGGGATATTGGTCTATTTCCATGCACGCATGTGTGCATTCACAAATTTCATTTATTTACCAATAGAATTCATTTCAAAAATTTGAAGTTTCACCAAACCGGATATATACTCTATTAAACAAAATCATATTCATTCAAAACGGTTCACCACAGGAGAAGAAATCAGGTAAAATACATACAAAAAAAACGCGACGAATTGATAACCTCTTCCTTTTTGGAATTCGGTTAAAAAGATTGCAAATTTAATAACCCAGTTCTTCCATCAATAAAATACAATAAAAAAAAAACTATAAGTGGCAGTGGAGCAGATTCTGTCTACGTACCTACATGTTGGTATTCGTGTGTTTTTAGCTACTAGTAATCCTGTCTGTGGTGGGCAAACAAATTTTGTATATATAGAGGAAGTATCACCGTCGCAAAAACAGGACGTAACTGAAAACTTTTTTGAGGTAACTATTGATGAACTTAACAGTCCTCTGCACTCTTACGAAAAATAGATGAAGATTATTTGGGAATCCTAGAAAAGGCAGTAAATATATTGTCAAAATGTGAAACAGAATCAGGAGATGAGTTTGAGTTATTTTGACAGTCAATAGCAAATGATATGATGGAGAAGATTAGGAATAGCAAAAAAGTGTAACTAAAGAGAAAAATTCAGATTCTTATTTATGATGTACTAGAAGAGGAAGAGGAATAAACAACATTTCAATTTTTAATATTGTTTTATTTACATATTTTATTATTGTAATTTACGTATGTATATTTACGTGAATTCATTTCAAATATTGAAGAAGGGAGATTTCCACCTTGATGTGAAAGTCCATATTTAAAAGTTATTTTAAATATTATGTCATTAATAATTAATTTTGTATGTACTATTTTCACCTGACATAAAATAAGTAAAACTCATTTTAATGTTACATAAAATATGAAAAAAATTTAAATTGTTGTTACCGTTGAATATATATGTATATAATTTATTGTTTTGTATAAATGTGTTTGTAATGATTTTAGCTAAGCACAAAACTAACTTTTCTTTGACATCTGGCCTGCAAATACTTATTTAGATGAACAAAACTATTTACAAACACTTACTCAATATATAAACGTGTATTTATTTGCAGATATATTTAATGTAAGAATAAAATTAGGGTTAATACTTGAGTGGTAACAAAATAGTGACAATGATATTAATTCATTACTTATTAACATTCAATTACATTAAGGCAATATTAAAGTATATTGAGTTAAATTCGTTTGATTAAATTTTATAATGATATGTTTGATTACATATTTTCGAAAAATGTTTGGTATTAGGTCAGAAAACAAATATCTTTTATGTATTTTGCTATATGGGCATAGCATATTTCATGGAGAACTTTTTTTCAGAAAAGAATAAGGTAATATTTTAAATCATCAAGAGAAAAAAAATACTTCTGGCAGTAACGAGTTTAACCGTACTTGCGATTTTATTTTTTCCAAAAGCAGCAGTATTTCAAAGAACTCTTCCAAAAATTAAAACAAATAAAAACAGAAGTTATTTATTCTAAAAATTACAAACATAGGAGAAGTGCATGTAACATAAACCTGAAAGACCATACATACAGCGAGGTTTAAACGAATTACCTATAATAAATTGGATTTATTATAATATAATTTCATAATTATATTCTTCAAAATCCTTACCATGGCATTATAATAAAATGATAATCACCTATAATCACAATAATTTTATGGAGTAAAACGTATATAATTTAGTCGAAAGATGGCACTAATTTTCTGCTAAGTAAAAGCATATATTACCCCGTAGTTATGAATGAATTAATGTAGGGGAATTTTTAAGGTGATATATCTCGTCTTACTTAGCGATTGTGTACTTAAGCCTGAAATAAAGCTGAATGTGACGAAGATATAATGGCTATGACTTTAATTATGTTCGAATGCGTACCAAGTTGATCGAGCGTAATTTTTTATGGAAATTTTATCGGTATAAATGACAGTTGCCAACGAATTTTGTTCAGTTTAGTGTAGTCTTTTATTGTTGAACATGATAAATTTTCCGTAGGTCTCCCAAGGCGTATCCATAATAATTTACGGAGAATTACTAAACTTTATGTCTTTAACGGAGCAATTGGGTTTATACTTGGCTGCGTGTTTAAACCTTCACTTTACACATAATTTACCTACTGATGGGAACTGTTATTATCAACAGTGAAAGACATTCAAAAAAATATTTTCACATAAAACCAAATAAACATTCACGCACGTACAGCTATTGAAGAAGTACTTTAGTACTTCTTAGTCTAGTTCACAAACTCAAAACAATGTTAATTCTTGCTAAGGCTCATGAAAATATGTAACTCAGGTCACTTCCAGAAAAAAACAACTTTCGATGACAACATTAATAGTAAAATAAAACCAACATCAACGTGGTCTAATTATGACGAATTGGCATACAATTCAACATTTTTTATCTACACAAAATCCTCAACAAAAAAACCTCAAAAATTCACAAATCCACCCATCAAACCGTGCTTCCTATTCTGGGTATTGTTGAAGAGAAATGAAAAACCCACAAAATGAACAACTATACGGTCAAATTCGTTAATTGGTTCCTTTATATAGTGTTTCAAATTATAGCTAAAACATTCGTATTAACTGAAAGGGTAGATCTTCTCATACTCAACTTATGTTCTAAAAATAAATACTATAGCCCCAGGAGTTTTGCAAAATATCAGTCAGTCAACCCTATGGAAGACATATTTTTTTGAGAGATCATATTACCTCACTGAATGACCCTATCATTATGAACTAACCACCGTTGGAAAGTAGAAGAGTTGATCAAGAGGCTTCTCATCTTACTTTTCCCAAAATACCTATAGTAACTGAAAATATTTGGCCATTCCGTATCAATTTGTCTTGACGTGTCCATTCGAAAAATTGCTAAGGGATGGACCTGTGAAACTATATCCTAATGATAACTAATCTTAATGCAAATCTTAATTTTAAGCAGACACATAGTTACATTTCTGGCATAATAAGATAGACACTGATGATAATGATCGAACAATCATTTTTGATATGAAAAAGGCGTACCTATTTTAAATTTAAATAATTAACGAAATTCTGTCGATTTCGTCAAATCCCTCTAGCTCCTTTGTTTTTGATTTTATATAAAAAGTGTAAATATCAAAATTTAAGGGAATTGTATCCCGAATATGATTGTCATGTCCTCGTTTGCGTGACAGCTCTCGTTTTCGAGATATGACACAAACGTATATTTTTTTTGAATGCAAACCATAGTTTGCTATGACTTCAAAAAATCGGACATTTTTAGAGCTTTTCAACGATATAATACTCGATATAGTTATTCATAAAAATAACGGAGTTATGGATGCTTTTCTCTCTTATTTTCACTTTTAACCTAGTTAGCCATGAAATAACTTGATTTATTAATAACTATTCCAAAAAACATTGAACGATTTTTTTATTAGGTATATCAGATATAAGGAAAAAACTAAATAAGTAGGTACTTACTAAAAACTTAAGAAATTAAAGTACATAATAATGATTACAATTTATGTTTGAAAAGTCCACAATTGTTATTTAGACAAAAATTGCATCTGTTTAAGATTGACATTACCGCTTTTCTCACAGACCACCTATCAATTTCTTCAATTGCTTGTCATACCGCCTCCCTTAGGTCACTGTCCCATAGTTTCTTTTGTATACTTTGTTTTTTAACGCACCCTAGAAATAGAAGTCTATAACTGCCGAATCGGGAGACCGGGGTGGCCATTCGCTTGGGCCATTTTTTCCTATCCAAGAGTTTGGATAGATATTATCTAAGTGTTGTCTTACTAATAACGAGTTATGAGCAGGTGCTCTTATCATGTTGGAACCACTCAATTTCTAATCGAGTTCACAAATTCAAATTATGCAACATATCTTGAAAAGTGTATTGCAAGAAATGCAAGTAGCGCTCCCCAGTAAGTGATTCGTTATAGATAAAAGGCCCCACAATAGTAGACCCTAGATACCACACCAAACATTAAAACCAAATTTTATCTGGGGTCGTCTTTGTTCTACATGGAAAGGGTTTTCTTTAGCCCAGATATGCTCATTGTGTCTATTGAACATACCGCAGTTAGTAAATCTAGTTTCATCTGACCATAACATCTTTAATGGAAACTGTGGATTGTCATGGCACATGTCTCTAAACCATGTACAAAACAAAATACGTCGATGTTCTTCACCAGCATACAAAGTTTGAGAAATTGAAAGCTTGTACGGGTGGAACTTGTGCGCTTTCAGTACCTTAACTACGGTTCGTTGAAATGTGCCAGCTTCTGCCGCAATCTCACGAGTAGATGTAGATCGATTTTGATTTACCATTGCCAAAACATTTATTTGTGCTGCTTCGTTAATTTGATTACGTTCCTTTGGTGGTTTAGTTGAAGATCCATATCTGCGTAAACTATCGTAAAGCCTCTTAAATGTACATATAACAGGTTGACGACGATTAAAATATCTATGAAAGTATTCCTCAGCTGCACAAACTGAATTTTTATGGCATCTGATATAGCATTCCATCACGAAAACTTGTCAATATCGACTGTCAGTTCAGCACTACTAATGAGGAAACGTCAAAAAAAAGAGAGAAAAGCATCCACAACTAAGTTATTTTTATGAATAACTATATTGAGTATTATATCATTGAAAAGCTCTAAAAATGTCCGATTTTTTGAAGTTATAGTCAACTATGGTTTCCATTCAAAAAAGATAAGTTTGTTTCATATCTCGAAAACAAGAGCTGTCACGCAAACGAGCAAATGACAATCATATTCGGGATACAATTCCCTTCAATTTTGATATTTACACTTTTTTTATAAAATCAAAAACAATGAAGCTTATGGGATTTGACTAAATCGATAGAATTTCGTGTTTTCAAAATATCTAGTAAGCCATGACTTTTTACAAAAATCCGAAAATGTCATTAAATTGGGCCAGTAAAACTGCAAATCTCCGCTAGTTTCCGAGATCCCCATACTGATCATCAAAAAAACTCACCCTGTATATAAATGTTTTGACCATTTTTTGAAACTTTTAAAATCTACAAATCACTAGCACCAGCCTTCGAATTTGGTATATTATGATTGGCTCGTCATTATCATATGTGGCTAAATGGAGTTTAGGTATTCGATTTTGCTAAATTTATTATACATAAGTCCTTATTATGCAAGACATATAAATATGTGTCTGCTTAAAATTAAAATATGCAATAAGATTATTTATTATAAAGATATAGTGTCTCACGTATCACCCCTTAGCAATTTTTCGTATGAACTTCTCCAGAAAAATTGATACGGTATGACCCAATATTTTCAATAACTATATGTATTTATACTTTAAATTTTGGAAAAGTGAGATAAGGGGTCTCTAGATCAACTCTCCTTCTTTTCAACGGTGTTTTATTGATAATAATAGGGTCATCGGGTGAGGTAATACGCCTTTCAAAAAATACGCCTTCCATAGGATATTTTAGCTTTAAAATAAAAAAATATATAAGCGATTATTTATTTGTAATTTCGGTTAAAGGTTCCATTCTCTAAAACAATTAACGAAGTTGGGCACATGGGATTTCTCTTCAATATTGCCCATAGTAGCAAAACACGTTTTCATAAGGTAGATTTTGTGTAAAAGGTAAAAAACTAAATTGTTACCGATTTTTAACCGACTTCCAAAAATGAGGAGGTTATCAAAGCGTCTACAACTTGTAGGATATTTAGAGAAATATACAAAAAATGACACACCCCGGCTCTTCGAACCTACTGAGCCTAAAAATTTGAAAAACAAGTAATTAAGGCCTCACTTAAACTATACAGGAAAACCTTAATCCTAATATTAATTTTGGAGGGTACATTGGACACTTGACTGAAAAATCTAAACTATTTTTTTCCTATAATATATATAATGATAGGGCAGAATATGAGAAATACTAACATATTTTTATAAGCATTCTTAAATGTGTAGGTTAAGAGATATTAATGAAACCAAACATCAACCTTCATTTTGAAAGGCAAATTAGAAAATTAACTGAAAAATAAAATAAAATTTTAAGACTTTGGTTTTAAATTTGAACAGTTTTGTTAAGCTAAATCCTTAAAATACAAGGATTGCAGTGCAAATAGGAGGGCTTAAAATAATATATAAAATGTAAGCCTCATTACGATAAAATAAAATAACATTTTTATTATCTGAAAATGTATACTTTAAAAGAATAAGGTAAGGGATCAAAAATCGTTTTTGTATATTAAAATACTCTACTAACCAAAAAATTCTGAAAGAAATGGGAAACAGATGGCTCATGTATTGCTTGGTCAAAAATATTTGATATTGTAAATCAAACGAATTGTACTAGAATTGTAAAAACTATATTTTTGATTGCATATGTTATAAGGAATTAGTGTTAATTATAGACTTTAGTGAAAAAAATTAACGATATTCCACACCTTGGATGATTACCTGTATTGGCAAGAATTACTGCTGGAGGCTAAAGACTGAACGTTAAATACAAGACCAGTTATCATGCGTTAAAATATCTGGAGTGTCTTTTATAACATACACAATTTTTACTTAAAAAATGTAAATTGTTTTACCAAATACAGAAATAAATAACTTTGCTTTCGACGAAATGATTACATACATAATTGACATGCAAACAAATAATTCCTGAAAATGATTATGTTATTAGGTTCGTAATTGCTCTTTCATTTTCACACAATATTTTATGCAGTTAAGTTTTTTTAATGCAAGTTGTCACAAATTGGACTTGTGAAGTCACTGTTAATAGTGAGTGCCTCATTTAATCTTTAAATGCATGTTTGTCCTGCTTTTCCCAAAACCGGTTCAAAAAACTTGGATGAAATTTTCGTATTTATGACCAGGGCTCAAGCCTTTGAAAAAGTTGTAATTGAAAAAAAAAAGTTGTAGAATGAAACCTATTGGAACAGAATACCACAACACTAAAAGGAAAAATAATTTACGGGCGATCTGAAGCCGGAAAGTGGAAGGGGTTGAGTTTTCAGGGGTAAGGGTTTATCTCGATTTCCGGCAAAACTAGTTCTAGGAAAAATGTGAAATGCAAAGTTGTAGGTAGTAGTTTATAAAAAGATAACTTTTGTATTTACACCTGTTTCAAAATTTATGTGAAAAATTTAAAAACTAATTTTTTTGGTTTTTTATTTTTCTCTCTTACAAAAAAAATCATTTGGTGAAAACTAACCTTTTTATGTCCCAAACATACTGTAATATTTTTTATTTAAAATATTTATTTTTTCACGTTTTGACTTAATATCGAAATAGCAACCTAATTTTTAATAGAAAATTCTCACGACAAAATATCTGCTTTATTAAAAAAGTCGGTGGGTTCTTTGTTCGATCACATCTCTACTTTCTAATGATGTAAAAATTATATACATTACTATGTACAATTTTAATTTATTCATTAAATATTTTCTTAAAAAGCAGATATTTTGAAGTGAGAATTGTCGATTGAAAATTAGGGTGCTTTTTCGATCTTAAGTCAAACCGACTTCCAAAAAGGAGGAGGTTATCAATTCGTTGCGTATTTTTTCGCTTTTTTTGTATGTATGTTACCTGATTTCTTCTCCTGTGGTGCACCGTTTTGACGAAATATGGTCTTGTTTAATAGAGTATATATCCGGATTGGTAAAACTACAAATTTGGGAAAAGAATTCTATTGGTAGAGTGATGAAATTTGTGAATAAACACATGCCATGCATGGAAATCGACCAATATCCCTAACATATTGGTCAATTTTTTGAAAACTCCTTATGGATGTGTATCGTTTTTTAACGTTTAATCTATTAAGGAAGATCCCTAAGTGATCTTATATACTTTTCCGCGACGTGCAACTTGCAGTTTTGCAGAAAATCGCCGAAAATTCTAAAATTCTTATCAAAAATTTCATCGAAATGACATAACGGAAATCCTCATAAATATTTAATTCCAACGTAATAGTGCGGGAATTTTAGGCACTGAACGTTTTAATTACGAATTTGAAAATTTTCTATGAACATCTCAAGCATATAGTTAGCAAAGCATAGTATTTTCGACACCTTAAATCAATTAGTACCAAGCTCATTTTGTTTGTATACCCGGCAAATATCTATTTAAATGAAAATTTTTCCATTTTGCGAAGACGGTGCTTTGGTTGTCACATTCTCCCGGCTTAATAGAAAATTCAGTGACAACACATTTCAAACTCTAAACTGCTATTTGGCGGGCTTATACAGAGGATGTTTAGTTATAGCAAACAAAATCACAAAGTAAAGTGATAGAAGGAGTTGCATTTATATAATGATTGAAATATAGGTTAGGCCGTTCAGCAGTATATACAGGATGGATGGCATATAGGGTGGAGTGGACGATTGGTGGTATAAAAATGTAGAATGATTGAAATAAATGCTGGAGTTGAATTATATTTTATATATTTCATAGCTCATAAGAAGTTGTAAATAGTGTGGAGATGAAGTAATGTTTTACAGGTTGATAATACAAAATGTTAAAAATGAAATAATTTATTGCGTAGTCCACAACGACTTATATACGATGGTTGAAATATAGGACGGATTTGACTCCGTAAATATTGGATGCATTCTCCTCCGTCCTATAATTTACAGAAGGCAGCTAACAAATTTGTGGTCGTCCGTAGGCAGTCGTATGTACAGCATGGTTGGTACATATTGTGGAGTGGAATTATCTATAGTTATACAGGGTTGTCAAAAAAAGTTAAAAAAGTTACATCTCTATTAATCTCTATTAAGGTTATACATACAAAATAAAAAATAAAGAATCAAAACTACCCGAGTTCAAAAAACTAAAAAGTTGAAAATAAAACATTTAAAAAAAATAGAACCGACTTCCACCTATAACTAAATAGCTGAAAATATTTATAACAAAATATAACTCTAGCAAATAAATAACACATTCATTGTTGTTATGTAACTACCCAGAAAGTAAAAAATGCAAACATTAAAATGTCCTCACTCTGTACATATTAATTACCTACCAATCTAGTATTTTTGAAGTCGTTGCCAAGTGTAGATTCATTAAAATTCACTGAGATGTAGTCCCTTAATTAATGCTTTCTCTGATTTTCTGGAAAACCGTAAATCTCACATTATAGAAAATTATATTGTGTTTTTGTTGTAATATTCCTTAACATAATACCGCTTAAATCATCAAAATTGCCCAAGCGGTTTTTGAATATTCACTAAGGATACATAAAACCTGCCGACGATTGCTAAGGCAAAAACTCACTGACAATAAAGAAATGGGGATTTATAAAATTTTACATTCAGAAAGAGGTTGGATTTTCTTAATTTTTAAAACTCTGTTTGCCAGATTTTTATCACAAAAAATCTTTTTTTCTGCGAAGGATTCGTAATCTATCTGTAAACTATTTTATTAATTCCTATAAGATTTCATACATAACATTCAAAGAAGTTTGCATCAATAATGTAAATTGTTTTACCAAATACAGTACAAGAAATAAATAGGTTTGTTTTCAACGAAATAATTTTATACGTAATTGACATGCAAAGAAACAATTCCTGAAAAAGGTTACATTCTTCAGATTCGTAATTGTTCTTTCATCTTCACAGGAACGCTCACGTCGCTGGACTATTCCGAGAACAAGGCCACATTAAATAATTCATAGTTCTCATGATCCAATCAACTCACGTCTAAAAAAATTAACACTTCTTGCCGTTGGTCCTTGCAAGGTACTTGTGAGGTCTCTATCAGTATGCAGTTGGTGGAAATAGTTAACAATGGTACCAATAACAATAAATTAACCACCCTCGCTTGTTTACGGCCGTTGTCACGTTATGAAGTATCTTTCCTGTACATCCTTTGGTATTCACGTTGTATTCTTCCCATTCTTGTGAGTTATTCATGTTTGTCAGGTATCTCTTGTGTAATTTGTAACATTTTATGGTTAACGATATGATCATTTTTATTATTTTCTCTCGATAATGACCTCAGAAGGCGTGGTGAATGGAATAGAATTATCCACGAGTCTAGACGGAGATGCTTTACGACTGACTGCTCACCAACTTTCCAAGTAAATCGTTTTTGAGTAATTTTCATCACGTTTTTCTTGATGAAGCATTGAAGAAGTTTACTATTGCTATAGCTGCTACCTGTTTTGAAACTTTACTTTCTATTTATATTCATATGGAAATTTAATATTACTAGTGGTCGCCCAGTGGTCGAAATTCGACCCTATTTCATGAAATTGTAAATGTATATTTTTATAAGAAACAGAATTGTGGAGAAATCGGAGAAGTAGATGTAATGACCAAAATTGTTCACTCATATCGACAAATCTATTGAAATAAAAATAAAATAAAAATGTAATCAAATAAGTATCGATATTCGAAATATTTTTGACAAATGAATGACCCCTCAAATTTTTGGCTGGAACCACTCCTGGCAAAATATTCGATATAATAATTGGAAGATCTTATAAGATCTTTGCAACCTAACAATTTTTGTCATTTGCGGTTTTAATCAAGTTCAGGAATATTAAAGAAAAGAGAGGACCAACAACCCTAGGAGAACTTAAATATTTAATACATTCTCTATTGTCCGCCGTCTGGCAATTTTTTACACAAGACCTTCGGGAAGGTTTTACCTATTTTACTACTAAACACTAACAACGCTTGTATGCCACTTCCAGAAGTGCATGCTCTAAGAATATAACAGCATCTCACGATCGCTCCATATATAATTACCCTATGTTTTGAGTTTTGACCGCCTGGCGGCGGCGGCACTGTCAGTTGTTTGGCGTTGACAGTATGAAAGTAAATAATGAATTTTAATTATATTTTATTTAATGAATGAACCAATATTATAAATTAATATTAGCATTCTGCCCTGAAGGTCGTCAGTAGCTACGAAACAAAATAAAAATGAAGAAAATCGGTTGAGAGACAGAGGAGAAAATGGTACCTAATCGTTTTGTCTTTGCCTATTTATATATAGATTTTCTTCAAATTGAGGAGTCTTCTAAAAGTTCCTTATTCAGTAGTTAACAGTTCGGTATGCTGACATTAAATTTGTAATTTTCGCTGAAAACTTTGTATAAAGAGGATCATGAAAAGTCTGTTGATTTTAAATATACAGAGTTATTGTAGAAATATTACAGTTGTTCCAACAGAATGTGTAAACAAATGTCGCAACAACTAGCAAAAATATAGAAACACGAAGTTTTGTACCCTAACAGCAAAAGTTCATTTTTTTCACTCTATGCATGTTTCAACATCTAAGATGTAATCATCTGGAGTAAACCATAACTGAAAATATTTACAATTATGCCTTGATATAAAGGGTGTTCCAATTTGAGGTTAATTTTTAAATTTGCCGCCATTTATATTTTTTGTGCTAGAATATCATATGTTATTTGACAGATGACAAGTAGGAATATTCCGGTTATAAAAAATGAGAGATATTCGATTGAGCAACGCGTGTTTATCATTAAAAAATATTTTAAATTTGGTCAAAGTTGTGCATAAGTTGGAAGGAAATTTCGTACAGAATATGAAAGAGAAAATTGTCCGTCAAATGTTACTATTGGATAAATTGTTCAAAAAATTTGTGGAAACTGGTTCAGTAAAAGATGAAAAAAGCAAAACTAGTCGAATCTAGGTGAAGCAAATCCACGAGAAATGATGGCAAAACCGATGCATCCATAAAAAGTAACTGTTTGGTGTAGTTTTTGGGCTGGTGGAGTGATTGGTCCATACTTTTTTGAAGATGACAATGGAAATGCTGTTACTATGAATGGTGATTGTTATCGAACGATGCTTCTAACTTTTTGTGGGATGAATTGGAGCATATTGATGTGCAGAATGTGTGTTTCCAACAGGATGGTGCAACATGTCATTCAGAAGCAAAAAGAATCAATCTTTTGAAACAGAAATTTGGTAATCGAATATTTGCTCGAAGAGGAAACATTAATTGGCCCCCTAGATCTTGCGATTTAACACCTCTAGATTTTTTTCTATGGGGCTACTTGAAAAAGAAGGTCTATGCCAACGATCCACAAACAATTGATGACCTAAAACAGAAGTAATTGAACCGCAGTTATACCAGAAAGTTATCAAAAACTTTGCCAAAAGATTAGAAACTTGTCGTACAGCAGCAGGTGGTCACTTAGAAGATATTCTTTTCCATTACTAAACCAAAACAATTGCACTTTGAATTAAATGATTTGATAATTCTCAAATAATTTGTGAATTTTATTAAAAATTTAAAAATCTTAAGATACAAATTTCTAGGGATTCTTATGTCATACATTATACAATGGGCTGTTTTGGATTGGACCTTTGGCTGAATTCATAAGGTTATTATTTTTATATAACATTATGCTTTCGTACCAGTCCAATTTCTTACAATTATTGACTTGTCTATACCGTGACTATGTTCCAAAACATGTGCTACACTAGATTTATTAGATGTCTCGTATTTTATATGTGCAAAATGTTCTTTATATGTGGTTCTAATAGCTCTACGTGTTTGCATATATATTTCAGATCACAGTCATTAATTTGACATGACTTTTCTAAATCGTTAAGTTTATCTTTAGGATTGTCCAATAGTTTTTGTAAAGTTTTCATTATTCTATATACTATTGCTATGTCATGTTCCTTAAAAATTCTTCTAAAGCCCTTACTATAATGATTACATGGGACAGAGATAAACTTGTATACTTGTTTCTCGTTTCGAAAGTTGACGCTTCATTTATTCTTAGCCTAAGTGGTTTCTTTCCAATTACCTTATCTACAACATTTGCTGGATAACCATAACATGTTGTTATTTCCCTTATTGTTTTATTTTCTCTCTCAAACCTATCTGTGGTAAGAGGGAATGTCAACAAACGAAGGAATTTGATCCCTGCCATTTTGTGTTATCGACAGTCAAAAGAATTATTAGGTAAATATCTAAACGTGCTGGTAGCCTTCTTATATACTTCAAATTCTAAACGGTTATTAGCATTTTTATCACAAGTACATTTAAAAATATTTAGAAACTTAATAGTAGGAAATTTATTATTAAAATGTAAGACAAAATCATTAAAACTACACTTTTTCGTATCAAAAACACCTACCTTAGCTACACCCTAGGAAAATATTGCAGGAGTCTTTCCAAATACCGATTAAATGGCCTACTAGATCTTCCGACCTAACTCCCCTCGATTTCTTCTTCTGGGGTTATCTTGAATCAACAGACCAAATAGTACAGCAGGTTCGAAAAGTTAGTATCGTAAATCCATCTATGTCCAAATTTGCGTCCCAGGGTTTTTTCTTCTTTTATCTGCATAGATTTTATTTGATATGTTTACTTTTACCTGGACACTCTACAATATATTAATAGCTATTTATTTTCGCTAACGATATAAATTAATTGAATAAGAAACCGTCTAAAGAGCAAAGTAGTCTAAATGAAAATGATGAGAAATAAGCCTAAAAACTAACCACAACAATGAAACTGTGGACTCTCATCATCTAAAAATTGAAAAAGAAATTTTCATATTCAATGAATTTTCAATATAATTGATATACGAGGGCTGCCTTTTATATTTCGGGATTAGAGAACAAAAATAAATTCAAATATTCCCCATGAAGATCTATAAACTTTTGCATGCGTTTGAATCAATTGTCGAAGAACTTTATCCACTCTGATTGAGGTATCTCCAAAACATGCTTTCTGAACGCAGCAACCGCTTCTTCAAGTGTCGAAAAACCTTGACCTCTCAGTTGGTTTTTTCCGTACGGGAATAAAAAAAAGTCATTTGGTGACAAGTCAGGACTATACGGCGGATGACTCATCAAATCGATGTTTTGAGTGGTCAAAAATGCAGTTGTTTGAGCCGATGTGTGAGAGCTCGCATTGTCGTGGTGAAGAGTGATCCGTCTTCGGCGGTTGGTTTTCCTCATTTCGTGAAAGACAACTGGCAAACAAATAGTTGTGTACCACTCAGAATAGACAGTTCTGCGTTGTTCTAATGGTACGGTTGCGACATGTCCAGTTTTTCCGAAAAAACAGGCGATCATTTTCTTGGAAGTGCTTCGTGCTTTTGTTAGATTCGGCTCATCTTGAAACACCTATACATTCGTGTTTTGAAGCACCGAGACCGTATTTTTTTGAGCTTTTCTTTCGAGCAATCGATACGAGCCTTTTTTTTTGGACGATTGACAAATTGTGTGGGATCCAACGCGAACAAATTTTTTTGACATTCAAATGTTTAAGCAATATTGAATGTATGCTGGTCCAACTAACGTGTAAGGTTGACTCAATCTCACGATAGATCACATGACGATCTTGCAATATCAGTTCGCGCACAGCATCAATGGTTTCCGGAACAACAACTGTTTTTGGACGACCTTCACGAAATTCGTCTTGGAGTGAACTACGACCTCGATTGAATTCACCATACCATCGATAAACAGTTGTCCTTGATGGAGTTTCGTCGCCAAAAATTAAATTAAGTTCATCCAGGCACTCTTGCTGACTTAATCCCCGTCGAAAGTTGTAAAAAGTAATCGAACGAAAATGATCCTATAAGTTACTGTAAACAACACATAGCGCTCGTATGTCAAAACGTTCTGAGTACGTATAACCTCAAAAATGTCAAACTTTACGATAGAGCTGTCAGTTCTCAGATTGCAACGCTAGGGTTGTCCAATCCCGAAATATAAAAGGCAGCCCTCGTAAAAATCACTTTGTGAAAAATTTGGGATGTATTGAAAACAACAATTTACAAATTTAAATTCAAATAAATACTTAAATCAACAATCTAATATTTTATGGTTTATTTACCCTGAGCACTTTCTTACCGATTTAACATGATTTTTGCAAAAAACGCTAAGGTTTCTAAAGTTAAGATTGTTAGAAATATGAATTGTGAACAATTTTTAGCGGACTTCTAAAGAGGAGTATAACAAGCGATTATTCAAAAACGGCTTGGGAAATTTTGATGATTTAAACTACATTGTATTAAGGAACCCTACAGAAAGGTCCCATATAATTGTCTATAACATGAGATTTACGGTTTTCCAGTAAATCACAAAAAAAAGTAATTAAGAGACTAGATTTCAGTGAATTTCAATGAATCTTCACTGTTTTCTCTAAAACCGCTCAAGAAATTTGAGTATTATAAATTGTATTACACAAAGATATGTTCCAGCTTGATTCCGTACATTTTTCGATAAAGTAAAACATACAATTTTTCTGAAAATCAGAAAAACATATTCACAAAAACTGTAAACATCATGGTAAACGTCACATTTTCATCATAGTTTAAATGTCAAGATATGCCATGAAAGTATGTCGTACAGGGTGTTTGTAATGATTTTCATTTTGTTTATTTAGAGTTTATTTTAGAGACGTAGTTAAGTTACAGGAGCGTGAAATTGCAGAAAATATTCCATTAGCAGTTGTAGGCTAGTTCTAAAAATATTGTATTTGGTAGCACATAAGTAGTTGCATATACAAGGTTGTTGAAATAAGAGTGGATCAAAACTAGTTATACAGAGTGGATATTTGCATAATAGAAGGGAGAATAATTAAGGTTATACAAAAGGCTTTAAAAATTGCCAGAAGTAGTTGAGTATACAGAATGGTTGAAATATAAGATGGTAAATTTACAGTTATACAGGGCAGTTTAAAAAAGTTTGGAACATAAGTAGTTGCTTAGACAAGGTGTTTGAAGTAAGGATGGGGTAAAAGTAGATATGAGGGTGTATTAAAAATTTGTGATATAAGCATATGCACTTAGCATATTTGAATTATAGGACGTATGCTATGGTATAATTATAGACATGGCTTAAAAAAATTTTGGAAGCAGTTGCATATACCGGGTGATTGAAATAAATGGTAGAGTAAATTTATAGTCATAAAATGTGGTTCAAAAAGGTGAATTTTGTTTTATAGGGTAGACCATGAGCAGTTGCATAAATGGAATACTAGACACATGGGGCGGAGTAAAATCATTGGTACACAGGAAAAATTTAAACAATAGAAAGAGTCAATAGTGTGGAGAGGATTTGTAGGTATACAGGGTAGTTTTAAAGATATCAGGATCGTTGTAATATTGTGTTGAGTTGAATTATACTTGTACAGGGTGTTTCAAAAAATGATAGACCAGTAAGTTATATAAGAGTGACCAGTACACAGAAGCATATACTGAGTGGATGCAATGTAGAGTGAATTAGTTACATTTACAGAAACTGGTCCAAATAATAAAACACATAAAAAAGTTAAAATAAATTTCGAAAATATATACAAAGAATAAAAATTAGAGAGGGAGAAACAGAGAGAGGTAGAGAGAGAGAGAGAGATATGAATACGCTAAAATTTTCAATTGTAAACCAGATAAAAAAGAAGTTATGTCTGAAAATAGTGATTGATTGCACACGGTTTCTAAACTGTTTTTAGTTTAAGTCAGCTTATGTCGGTTCTTTTTTAAATATAAATTATCTGTGTTATGCTTAATCGGTATACATTTTTTTTCTTTTAAAATTGAGTACTTGCAGTTCTTTGGATGTTAAAACTAATGCCTACCTGACAAAACTTCTGGTGAATGTCAAACATGACTAATGACATTTAACATATTCCCAGAAGTGTGCCACCTACACAATTTTGTCATTTTCAAATAAAATTCTAACAATATCATGTTTTCCCTAAAGATTGCACATCCATCCTAACGGTGTCAAAAATGCCTTCAGAATCAACAGTTTATTCTAATTTTGCTTCGTTTTGCAAGCAAAGTCCCTAGAGAGACCCCGATACTAACAAACCAACCTTTTAGTGTGCTCTTTGTGGCGCTTTAGAACAATTTATGAGGGGGCGTGAACGTTGAACGTATTTTAGCATAATTTTAATAATGCCAAGACGTCAGAAATACATTCGAGCAGTCCCTAATATATGGGGTTCTTAATGGATCTATATAATAAACAACCATTTAGTTTCGGTTTTCACTAAAATGGTTATTAAAAAAGCGTATGGGCTCTTAAACGCCTTATTATCAGTCATTTCTTTAGTTTAGATTTGGGGTTCAGAGAAATTTTACGACTACCAAAACGACGATCTAACAAAGAGGTCCTCCAATTCAATTTATTTTGTTAGAAATTATAGTGTCTTAGTTTGACGTTTATGGTTGGAAAGTATAATCTTTCGACAAATTAAAACCTAATTTGTAAGCTTCTATGGAAATAAATTGAAACCCTAATTAAATTATAAAGAGTAAAATTATATTTGTTTCAATTCGGCAGATATGAAATTCAACTTCAAATAATAAACTTATAGCTTCTGTCTAGAATGTCAGGGTGTATCCAACAGTAATACCTGCATGGCTCTAAATTGTACTACCTTCACAGTTGCTGGTCTATCTATGATGGTATTATAAAGAAAACGGTGATCTGCTTATATGGTAACTGATTACAACCATGGATCTGAAACTAAAAGAAGGTTATACACCAATAGAAATCTATAATAAACAATGTTTTTGGGTACGCACTCATCTAGATTAGCAGAATGCGGTTGTGTGAAGAAGTTAAAAAGTGTACAAACGGAACTTGAAGATAAACCGAGAAGCGGCCAGCCGGCTACATCAGTCACAGATGACGATAGAAAAAGTTCTGATAGATGATCACGTTAACACCAAAACTGTAATCGCATTAGCCAACATTATTGCAGAACCTCTAGCACATATAATTCATTTGTGTGTGAAAGATCATTTGATACTGTCAATAAAAATATTATTGTTAAAACTACACTGATAAGGAATAAGGGTCAAATAGCATAAGCTCACTACTAATTAAAGTTAATGAGGCTGTAAGTGAATTTGTGAAGTGCAAACAGGTGTTCCACAAGGAACAGTACTGGGACCACTGTTATTCATCATGTGCGTTAATGACGTACTAACTATATGCCTTATGACATAATAATATCATTCGCCAATGACAGCGGTTCTATAGGAATATGTTGGGCAGATTATGATATGAGTAACTGACTAGCTTTAAGTAAATATGTTTAAATTTGGATAAAACTGTCTACATGACACTTGCAAAATTATTGTAAACTTAAACGTTTCAGTCAATGGAAAACACTAAATATGGTGGATTCGTGTAAACATTGGGAATTATCTTTGATTGCAGAATGAAGAGGGATAAACATGTACGATACGATACGATCTTAGAGAAATGAAGAATTTAGGATTTGTTTTCTATAATCCCTCCAAGATTATGAAAACGGACACATTATGGAATTATATTACCCACTTTTCCACAACATAATCAAGTATGGAATCATTGACTGGGGAGGAACTTACTCCAGCTCTTCAAAATTATCAGAAGAAACTATTAAAATTGCAAACAAGAATAAAACTAACATAACAAACCATCCTTTAACTTGAAGAAGCTCTACTTATTTGAATGTTTGAAATTTACTTCAGCACGTTGAACAAAAAATTCCTGAACTCTAACGGTGTTACTAGGATCATAGAGCATACTTTTCCCACATAGACTAAAACAGTGATAGCAATCGTAGTTTTATAAGAGCAATAAAAAGTATACAACAGTAGGTGCATTAAAAAATAAGTTAGAAAGTGGATAATCAATAACGATGATAATAATTAGATAAGCAATTGATAAAAAATTATAATATAATAATAATAATGTCGTGTATGTATGTATGTATGCTGTGGCAAAAATACTGCACCAGGAACTAGTCCTGAAACTTGAGCTATTACAGTCGGTAAGAACATCCTGCTATATATATAAACCAGAATCTATTTTAGAAAATAACAATTACACGTTGTATTGGGATCGCACGATACTGACCGATCGGACTGTTGCTCACAATAGGCCATATTTAGTTTTAGTAGATAAAATCTCTACGAAAACAACCTTAATTTACATAACAATCCCTAACAACAATAACATTAATATTAAGCAGGCTGAAAAAATAGCCAAATACAGGGATTTGGAGTTTCAAATAAAGACACAGTGGGACATGAACAACACACGAACTGTACCAGTTGTTATGTCAACATCAGGAGTTGTCCCAAAACATCTATTAAACAATTTGAAATACCTCGGTGGACGAACATCTTTACCAACTGATGCAAAATGCCGTCCTGGAACAGCCCGGACGGTCCGTAAATTCATGGAAAACTGCAGCCACGAAGCCAACCACGGGCCTGATAATCTGGCAAGGGCTCCCCTAAAGGTACGCTCTGGGTGCCTTAGAGGGAGTGAGCTGCCATACATTGTTATGGTCAAGTCGATAAGTGATGTCGTGTCTTGTATTAGCAAATAATAAGCTATAATATAACAAAGTATACAACTAAGGCAATAAAATAAAATAAAAAGCGATGAAAAATTTTAAAATCATTAATTAAAACTATTTTCTGAAGTAAACACTTAATATCGTCTAAATTATGTATAGATACTTTGTGTATTTTTTTCGTTTTTGTTTTTTTTTTGCTTTAATGTATTTTATTCTTTTAAGTTAAATTTATTTTTATTATATAAACAGGTTAGTTTCATATATAAATTAGTTTTAGATATTATGCCATGCCCCCGAACAGTTACCTCCGATTAACCTGTGTGAGGTTATATAATATTATTTTGATAGTATTATGAATATTTATGGTTAACTAAATTTGAAAAAGAAATAATTGTGATATCCACAATCACAAGGTTTGTGCTAAATCAATTCCCAAACAATTTACCCATGGGAATCAAAGTGAGTGAGGGAAAGTTTGTCAAGAGCTCATATATGCATTTGAAGCAGTGCTACAGGCTTCTTCAAGCACTTGTTCACTGGGAAATGAGAGCTGGGAGCACCTGTATGACCGAGAGAGTAAAATGCAATCCGAGGAATTGTGCCACAGTGGCTCGTCACTTCCCAAACAATTCAAGTCAACAAGTCAGCACAGAAGATTATAGCAAAAATGTTTTGGACACACAGCTTCTTGATTTCCGCACCTCGAGCCACAATCAACAGCAAA